>JBBPPX010000055.1:0-117208 GCA_038092235.1 Leccinum boreale
ACTTTGTACTATTGTTGGTGAGTGTTGTCACTATTCACTATTGGTAGTGTGGTAGTATATCTCTGTATGTATTGTAGTACAAATAATATATTGCATTTGACTTTTTGATATGATTTGAATTGAGCTAATAAGATCTAGAGGATGATCTGTAGAATACCACCTACCCCTGTCTGGTCTGTACAGGGTAGTCTGTACAGCTCTGTGGAGATAGGGGTACTCTGTACAGGCCTGTAGAATCAGAGGCTAGTCTGTACAGGTCTGTGAAGGTCTGTATTACTAGGTACCTCTCTGTAGGGTCTGTGCAACTCTGCACAGTTCTGTGAAGCCAAGGGTGGGTTTGCTGATGAGCAATGCAAAGCGAACACCCACCCCACCGTACCTCCCCTTATGCCGATTAAATCCACCTGCTCCTGCCCCTTCCAGCAGATCTCTTGCAATCTTATCACCAACCTTCCTTCCTCCTCTGGGTTTGACTCCTTGTTGGTTGTGGTTGACCATGGGCTTACAAAGGGGGTAATTCTTTGTCCTACCAAAAAAACCATCACCACTGAAGGGATAGCAACCCTTTTCTTTCACAAAGTCTACAAACGCTTCGGACTCTATGACAAAATCATATCAGATCGTGGCTCACAGTTTGCCTCTTCCTTTGCCAGAGAACTCGGAAAAGTCCTCAGATATAACCTCTCCTTCTCCACCACCTATCACCCCCAAACAGATGGAGAAACTGAGCGTGTCAACCAAGAAGTCGAGACCTATCTTCGGATCCTTTGTGGAGATAACCCCACCACATGGTCTGATCTGATCACTCAAGCGGAGTTCGCTCACAATCATTGCCCTCATTCTGTAACCGGGAAATCCCCTTTCTTCCTCATGATGGGATTTGAACCCCGCCCCCTCCCTACCGTCATCACCGAAACTAATCTCCCTGCCATCGAATCCCAACTCAAAACCCTTTCTGCTGCTCGAGATGAAGCCCTTGCAGCCCATGAACTTGCTCGACAGGTCATGTCTGCTAGAAATGGCAGAGGGTTTGTTCCATTCTCAAAGGGAGACAAGGTCTGGCTTGAAGCCAAGAATCTCAAACGAAATCTCACCTCTAGAAAGTTTGCTCCAAAACGAGAAGGACCTTTTACCATCACTCAGGTCCTATCTCCCATCACATATCAGCTGCACCTTCCCAAAACCTGGAGCATCCACAACATGTTTCATGCTTCTCTCTTATCACCCTATCGCAAAACCCCGTACATGGCCTGAACTTCCCTGCCCCACCACCTGATCTTATTGAGGGTGAAGAGGAGTTTGAAATACTTAGGATCATATGTTACAGAGGTCCCCTTAACAACCTCATGTATCTGATCCAATGGAAAGGATATACAGCCGAAGAAGATACCTGGATTCCAGAACGAGAATTAAAACACGCCAAAACAACTCTCCTAGCATATAAGAAACTTCACCCCATTGCTTTTCCTTCAAAAACTCTCTCATCTTAGAAACCCTATACCGTCCATTCCCTACAACAATGTCTAGCTATGTCCCTTCCGATTCAATTTCTTCCACATCTTTCTCTTTCACCCCCTCCTTCATTTCATAGTTCTTCCTCTCCTACCAGTCCTCTGGCTCGAGGTCATCTCTCTAGCCCTCTTGGTGGAAAACCTCTGGGTCCAGGTGATCTCGAGACTCCTCCTTCCTCTCCCTCAGACCAGACTCTAACCAATCCCAACAATGAACCCGCCATCCCCTGGCGCATCAACTCCCCCCCTCTTCCTGCTCGTTCCAATGTATATCATATATCTACAGTTGACATCCCACTCTATGCCAGCAAACTTAGGACTGACGATGCCTCACCTGAGGACCTGCAAAGGCTTCGCACCTATCTGCAGGATGCTCGCTATACTAGGGACATCTATGCCTATGTGGACGTTGAATCCCCTCTCCACTTGCTATATAATGCATTTGCCCACACCTCCCGTCTTGGAGGTATCACTTCCAACCTGAGGAACTCATCCAACTCCCATGCAGCTGTCCTTTCTTCCCAGATTGTCGCCGCACAAAAAGCAATCAACAAACATCTCCTCTCTGCCATGCATCAACTCGGGATGACTGAATTCATTACCGATATCGATTGTTTTCTGGCTGAAATGACTATATACTCCACCCCCCTGACTATCCCACAAACACCCTCTTTACCCTCTGGTCTTCCTCGTCCTCCCTTCCATGTTTCTATCCCTGCTGTAGTAGAAGCAGTGAGTCCACAAGCAATTCTCCCCTTTCCCGCAGAAGTCATTCCCACTCTCATTCCCTCTCCCTCCTCATCTCCTTCTTTCGGACCTGAGGACATCCAAGCAGAGATCGACAAGATTGAAGCTGTCCATGATTCAGTCTCGGTACACGGGAGTGACGAAGAACACCTGGAACATATTGATCCGGCTTATCAATCCCCTTCCCCGTCCGTTGCCTCAACCCCATCTGCATCCTCCCTCCCGGGCCCCTTGACACAGGCCGAAGATGCCGCTATGAACTTGGCAGAAGCTAGGCTTATTAGAGATCTAGACCTCCCTATGGATCACCACCACACATTATACCCCAAGGCTTGCTTCACTTGCAGAAGGCTCAGTCACATTCGTATTGACTGCCCCCACTATGCCTGTCCCCTTTGTCTCAAACGTACACCAGGACATACTCGAGGAGCCTGCTCTCTTATACATCAAGCTCCGCAACCATCACCCTCTTCCTTGTCCTCTTCCTTCTCTTATTCCTCCTATCGATCTGCTCGCTCTGGTCGAGGTCACACCAGACCCTTTCGTCCCCCTCAAGGATCTACTTCCTCTCGTCGCACTTGCCCTCCTCCTTCTTACCCTACCCTCAATGATTGTCCTCCTTCCCCAGGATACAACTACGATCAAGAGGATGTCTACAACGGTGAAGCAGACGCTAACATGTGTGATGAACATCCCTGGACGGGAATTGACTATTAGAGCTTGGATCGGTGACTCCAAGGCTACAAAGGGGGTAATGTTACAATTGTCTCCAGAGTTCTCCCTATGTCTTTTCTCTCTCTCTTTTTCTTTCGCTTATCGCCTTTACATTGTCTTCACCTTGTACCATAGATCTTGGGCGATTTCATGTCTCGATCTACATCGCTGACGATCCACTTTCTCCCTATCTCCATTCCGACTTTGTCCTATCTTGTTTCTAAGCCTCTGACTCATGGCTTCATCATAGCCTCATCATTGTTCTGCCATCTTTGATTGATGTATGATTAATCCTCTGCAGCTTTTTACTCATCCATGCTGTGGATAATACATCTCTTCCTTGCGATTCCTTCGCATTTCATACCAGTAGTATTTAAAGACTATGTCGTCGCTTTGTAACCCTAAGCTAGAGCTACTTGGAATATCACCTAGTTCTCTGCGAAACCCTTGAGTCCCTCGTCTCTCAGTCCCTTCAAACCTCTGCCCTCTCAGGTGTGTCTCCTGTCCTTAGTCTTCGAGTCTCGCCAGGCGTTACATCTGCTCGACTAGTCCTTCGTCCCTAGTCTTCATCCGTCCCTCCAAGTCTACATCTGACCCTACCCGGGCCAGCTGTAACACTGAGTATGTTGCCTCAACCCATGCTGCCAAAGAAGCTCTATGGCTTCGTCATCTCATCAGCGAGGTCTTCCAGCTGCTCTGGAACCCGATCACCCTCTACAACGACAATCAATCTGCTATCGCGCTTACCAAGGATGGTAATTATCACGTGTGCACTAAACACATTGACATTAGATATCATTTCATTCATTTTTCTGTTTCTAAGGGTTCCATTTGTTTACTCTATTGCCCTACTGATAGTATGGTAGCTGATACCCTTACAAAGGCTCTCCTCTCTGCCAAGGCAAAGCATTTTGCCTCTGAGCTCAGACTCTGTTCCGTTTGAGGGGGAGTGTTGGAGTTACAAATGTCACATACTATATTCGGTAGTTAGCTTAGCTAATCACATTTGTTATATTTCCCATTCGCTCGTAGCTTACTACCTCAGTTGACTCTACACGTCACTGAGGTGAGATACTGTTTACACACTCGTTATACCATATACTTACTCTCCTGTAGTCTTACACTCATCTACACATGCCTCATTTGCATGTGGCATAGCCCCTATAGCACAGACCATGTAGAGTAGTATATAGATTTCCACTGATGACAACTTGTCCTCTTTCCTCTTTGTTTTATTGTCAGTGTACCAGATCTTGTATTGGGTTATTGGTTGCCTTCAGAGGATAGAAATGAAACTGAGTCCTTAAAGACCATGACTAAGCAAAGGTAAAGACAATACTAACAAAAAGCACAGAAATACTGAGTACTATTCCTGGTAGGAGAATACCTGAGGTTTTGCACTCTGAGGACAAAGTAACCTAGGAGGAAGTTGAAGAGATCACTATTAGCCATGGAAAGGATGGCGGAATCACAATTCATTCAAGGATTCCATGATCAAAGGGCAAATATGGTGAAGGTAACTGTGTTACAATCAGACTATAAGAAACAATGGAGTTGAATTGCAATACAGAGAATGAAGAAAAGACATGTGGTAGAAATTGACAAGGAGCTGACATATCACAAGAACAATCCATGGCTGGCATGAGGAGCTCGAGAAATTTTTCTGGACTATAACTTGCTCATTCCAGAATAGAAAAGGTTACATGACATTCTACCAACAAGTCAAGCAGACCCAAGCTATGTTTTCAAACTTGATCTTCATCAAAGGCACAAGACATGGCACTGATGGCAGGCTAGATATGCAAATTTGGAGCTCAACTCAATGAGGGGAATGCTCTATATTAGAGCCTATGGAAAGGAAGAAATATGGCTAGCTATGGTTCCCTAGGTATTCACATTTGAAGAAGCATTCAAGGAGGATGAAGAGATGGCTGATTTGCTGGCGACCAAACAATGGAGTGGGATATGGCTACTATGTACACCACCATTGTCACAGGCACCATTTATCTGCTCACTATGGGCCCTTGAAGCAGCACATGCAAATGCCTTGGATGTGTACATCGTTTGGCTTGTAATTGCTGCCACACTGAAGGAAATATTCAGCCACAGTGAGGAGAAAACTGGAATTCTCCTTTCTCTTGCATGAAATATCACCACCATCTATAACACTGGCTGGAAGGAATTTTTCTCAAATGAGATTTACTTTGTTGCATTTGCACTTGATCCACATGAAACTGAACTGGGATTTCTAGTTGTTCACCATTTTTTATAGTCATTTATTTTTTCACAAGTTAAAAACACTACTGTTTATAAATGTTTCAAACAGCTGTTAAAAATTATTTTTATGCTTGGAGTTTATGAACTGCAGATAAAACTCAGTTGGACTTTGAACTGCCATACCCTATGCTGAATGTTTGAACAACCTCCTTGAAGAACATCACAAATTTCATGTAAGTTAAATTAGTCAATTGTACATGCAAAGTTTGGAGTCTACTACAGGGGAACTTATGATAGAATATTATTTGTATATCAGGAAAGGGCCAGTGTTGCCAGCTAGGCACCTTGCTTGGGGCAGACAAAGAGGACTATTTGAGAGTACATGATACATTTGTTTCATATCAATTGAACCATGAGCTATTTTTGCAAAAATAAATTTCTGTATCTTACTCCAGGTTGTGCTCTGAGTCAGCAGTTTCTGTAGTCATTTTGGCTCCACTTGGACCTTATCATTTGTTATTACTTGCCATTTCTATTTCCTTTATCTTTCCCTTCCTCTTCTTGGAGACTTGGACTGGAGTCTGGACATAGGCAAAACATCAAGTGATTCTCTTAGTCTGTTCAATGCCTACATTGCATTGTCACAATTCATAAACACATGATTTGCAATCCATATGTCTATGAGAGATTTCAAAGAAGAATTATTTATACAACATCCTTCAAAGGGGCTGTGAGAGGAAGAGAAGAGATTAAAATACAAGGCAGAGGAAACCAGACAGAAGTATATGGAAGGACATTTTAATGTACTTGGTTGATATTGACTGGTTCAAGTGAATCGGAAAACAAAGAATGTTGACCAGCCTTCATTGGTGCACCTGGTAGACTCACTGGTAATGAACCACAAATGTTATGTACAACCCATGATAAGATACCACAGAATATTGAATACTAACTTGAATTTAATTGGTTCAAGTGAATTTCAAGATGCAGAATGAGGACTAAAAACAGAAACCATGAACAGAGACATCTGATTCACAATGTGTGCTTTGTGATCCACTGCCTTATATTGGACTGTCGTCAAGTGAGAATATTCTAGGGACTTCAGAACAATCCAATCATATACAGTGATATGTCCAAGCAAGGTGGCAGAAGATAAAGTTAAGCTGAGTCAACACAATTTCATTGCTGACACAATCAATTGACTACTATGTACGTTTTGCACACAAAGCCTACAGCCTACACAGGGAAAGGACCTTGCCAAGCAAGGTGATTATCTACAAGTCATATTTGGTCTGACATACTGGATGCCACCTGGAAAGAACCAGTTTTCACTGAGAGTGACTCGGACTAGTCGGCTCCGACCTCTGATGCATGCACAACATCACCTGCCCTGCTGCACATCCTGAATTCACCATCATTCATCATCCGGTGTTCACGGGGTCACGCGCTACTACTGGATGATGCGTGATGGGAGTGGGCGGATTGTGGGACAATGGGTGTGGGACGTGTGTCTGGTCGTGATTGCATTGGTGGCTTTGGTCATGCGTATGTGGTTCACGGTTCATGTCGTCGTTTGGTGTCGCGATCACTCGACACCGTGGACTGACTCGGAAGTCGTGTGGTAGGCACAAGAAGAGGCGGGACGGGGTCATGTACCCGCCATACCCGCGTTCGCGACCGTGCCCCATCACATTCTCGTTCTCGGCATTGGTATCGCCTTGGCCTGGTTCGTGGGCCCGCTGTACTCAGGTTCTGCATGGTACGTACATCACTTTTCCGTTGTCTCATCCACATCCCATCACCCTCTCACACCGCTTAACTCCCACTTATAGAATCCCTTCTCGTCTTCCCCACCCTCGGCATACAGCTCGAAACGCACCATGGCCACCCCCTGCTCCCATTCCCGCTCTCCGTTGCGCGCCACTTCACTCCGCTCTCGGCGCTCGAGGACATCATCATTCACGAGGGCTTTCGGAGGTGGAACATCAGGTATATCTCGCGGCGTTGCAGCGGCGCAAGCAACCGCTTGCCTCCAAGTTGACTACTGCTGCTGTTTCGGAGGATGAAGCCATTGCGCGCCCGCTTATGCCTGTATCTGCTGATGCCTCGGATAGATTCGTGGAGGTGCATGTTGCGTTTGAGGTACGACGCCCGAATTCCGGTTGACGATACACCCATACATTCACCTACGTACGCACACTTTTTGCACATAGAATATCCTCCCTTACCTTCCGGTCCTCCACACCGTCTATTATGACATTCACGAGGCCCTCATTCCACAGCCTTCTTGAGGTTGGAGAAGACGACGGAAATGAAGACCAATTCGGACAAGGATAGTGATATGACTGAGGCATGACGTACACCGGGCACACCCTCTCATCTACAGCTTAGGATCTTGCCTTTTACCATTCGTACGATGCTTCGAGAGGAGAGAGCGTAATCGGTGAAAACCAGGCACGCTTCGTTCCTGTACATCGAGAACATCGTACGTGACCTTTACTTCCGCGGAAAAGACGACGCCCTCGCCGAGACTTATGCACGGCGCAACCGAGGATAGGAGTGATGATGTATGTACGCGTCTGAGACCACCGCGCAAATATCTATAAAGCAAAAAAGGCGACAGAGAGCATCATTGACGTTCGATGCATCCTCTACCCGCCTTGGCAGGCCCCTCGTTTCTAATTACACGCATAAAAGATAGAGAAAGCGCGCAAAAGCACGCCAGGACGCGACCACTTAGGGCCAGCCAAGGCGTCCCTCCAGACTAGCACTAGTTCCGAACGAAACCCGTGCCCTTGTAGCCTTCCGACGCGATGCCTAGTATGGGGTCGGTCGTGTGAGTCTCTGATGAGAGGACGGAAATAGAACACATACCCGACAAAGGATCCATCTTTTGCTCAAGCGCACGCTCATTCGATGCTTCTTGCCATTCTCGAGTGAGCGTCTTGGGTGGTGGTGGAGCTAAGATAGCAACAAAATCAGCACGGCGTTCAATAGCGCGGTCAAAAATATAAAGGGTTCATCATGAATGAGTACGGTATCAAACAGGAAACTTGACAAAGAGGAGGGCGTAACCTCACCCCGTGATCGGAAACCCCACGCTATCACAGTGGCAATACCGACGAGGGCCATCGTGGACACGAAGACTTTGAGACTTTGGCCGGGAGGACTGACTGGGGTCCGGGGTCCGTGTGGGCCGAACGCGACGTAGTAAGCTGTCCGCGTCGACCATTGAGTGCGCATACATGCATGTATAGTGCGTGGACCACCGACGTACCCGCCTTTTTCTCGTCCACGGAGAGCGTCTTCCAGTCCTTCTTCTGAATCTCCTCAAGTTGTCTCTGTACGACGACCTGGTCAGCCTTGGAAAGCTTCTCCCATTGTGCTTCGACGTTGCTCAGAGGAATTATCGAGGGGGTCGTGGCACCGGCAGACGGGGCGGTAGCTGCGGCGGCGGTGAAACGGCGGCTTAGTGCGAGCCGGTGTGCGGGACGCGTTATACGGAGGGCCTGCATTTCGTCAGACAAGAGAGAGAGAGGAGATAATGTTTTGGTTGAGCGGAAACGAACGGATTTGGGTAAGAGAAAAAATCTTAGCAGTCGTGCGAAGGAGAGTTCGGCTGCAACCGGAACGCGTTCCGAGTAAGCAAAAATAAATTTTGGAGGAAAAAAGCACCTGGCAGAACATTTAGTATTTAGAACCTCCTCGCAATGCGAACGTCCCCTTCAGGTCAACCACGACGCCATATAACCATGCATCTAGTATCGGAATCTGTAGTACAAGTCATATGACCAATGTATCCGCAGATCTACGTCTAACCGGTCGCTCAAGCGCCCACACGCGTCTCATACGACTTATCCGAATCGTTCTTGTTGTTTGAAAGCCTCGTTCATATGCGTACTCGTAGCAACAGTACCCAGCTAAACGCGGCATGCAAGACGTGACATCAAGAAAATGGGGGAAAAGGCGAGATCGTGGAACAAGAAATAAACAGGGCGAGGCGAACACGATACGGAGCACACAGGGTGGAAAGGGGCAAAGGAAAATATATGAGAAGGGAAGCACATTTGCAAACTAGCAGTACAAGGATGGAAAGTATGGAATGGAGGGGGAGGCAGAGCGAACGGGATGTCGCGTGCGCGCACCCGTTAAACACCCTCTGCACCAGCACCAGGGCAGTCACGAGAGATGTGTCTGTCAAAGTTCCGTTCAGCAAACGGGGATAGAGCTCGCAAGGCAAGACGCACCCCTCGGAGCCGCATGTGTAGCAAGCGCGCCTCTGCGGCTGAGGGCAGTCCCGACTGATATGTCCCTGCAAAGTAAAGACGAGAACATTGATCGTCAACACGACCGCACACGCTTGACCAGAGAACGCGACCACTCACGATTCCAGAACAGTTGTAGCACTTAGATCCCTGAACGCAGTCGCGCGACAAATGGCCTACACCACCACAGGTGTAGCTTTGTTCAACGAGAGGACCGTCAACAACGCACATTCGAAACAAAGAAGGCATGGACGCACCAAGTTTTACCTCCACCGCCGAAAGCACCGAAGCTTCCGCCACCATACCCAGCGTTGGTAGCAGCTTCAGGACACGCGCGAGCGATGTGCCCAACCTTACCACAGCGGTAGCATTCCGCGCCAGAGCTTGCACCCGGGGCGGACCAGCCACCGCTAAAACTGCCCCCACCGCCACCGCCGCTTTGCTGGGGGCAGTCACGCGACTATGCGAAGAAACAATGAGCACGTGCCCACGCTGTGGAAAAGCGAGAGCGAGCAAGGAGAATGAGAGAATGACGCACGATGTGACCCTCCTGACCACACTTGTAGCAAGACTTGGCCTTGGCTTCCATCGTACAATCACGGGACACATGACCCTCCATGCCACCTACACGTCATGTCGTATAACCGCGTAGCCGTTGGTGAGGAAGATGCAGACTCACAATTGTAACTGAGACGACGAGGGACAATGATGAGCGCCTACCCTCTCAAAGCGGAGATCGAAACATTACCATGTAGGCGTGCCAGCTTTAGGGCAGCTGGCAGCTTGATGGCCGACTGGCATGGGTTTAAGCGGATGGCGACCCGAAGTCAAGGGGGGGAAAGGCAAAACGAGCAACACGAAAACACCACGCACAACCTCCACAGTTGAAACATCCACGGGCACCCGACATTACCAGAAGAGAGAACCTGAAAAGCGGGCGTTAGGGGGAAATAATCGCACGATAAGCTGATGCCACGCAATGAAAAATAGCAAAAGTTGTACGACCCAAACGTACTTTTTTTTTTCTTTTTCTTCAAAGGTGCAATGGGCAGAAACAGAGAGAAAAGAGAGAAGAAGAAAAAAAAGTTGAAATCACACGGTACACGTGCTGAGTAGACACGTGCAGGTCTACAAACCCCTATCTCCATCAGATTTGGAATCCTTTTCTTTGCCCTCCTTCTTGCCCTCCTCGCCTTTCTTCGCTTCACCGTTCACCGCCTTCTTTTCTTTATCCTTGTCATCCACACTCTCCTCCAGCTCAGCACGCCCAATCGTCGCCTTGTTGTCCACCAACGCGTGCAGTGCAATCACCGCCCGCAACAACGTACTCAGATACACCACCAACAACTGGTCGTTCGTGCTCGACGTAAAACTCTGGGTCAGGACGGGATCACTGAGATCCGGGAGGAGATTCAGCGCATCCTGCAGGTGGTAAATGATCTGGTGGTTGACGGGCAACGTGCCAGCGGCAACGTCCAGTAGATAAGCGTGCACGTCCCGTAATCGAGACTGGAGACCCTGCAACGATGCGAGCTGCTCGCTCACTCGTGTGGCAAGGGTAGTCGTCGTCGAGTCTTTAATATCCCGCAAAAGGTGTTCCACGCCAATCTCCTCGGCTTCTTCGGCTTCTATTGCAGAGGGGACGTGGAGGAACGTTTTGCGCGTCTCTGTCCCGTCCTGAGAAAACTTGGTCATGGACATGAAGCAACCAAGTATAGGACCGGCGTACGTCTTTGATTTCTTCGACGGCGTAATATGCGTCGGTGGGGATCCCGACGGTGTCGGGTCGTACATCGACGATGACCATGACCGGTTTGGCGATATATCGCTTGAAGAGGTCGTTTATCTCTTGATCCGATGCCCTGAGCTTTGGTCCCGTGTGATACCATCCGATCATATGTTCTCGAGCTGACCAACCAAACGCGTTAATATCCGGTGCCTTGCATGGAACAGGGTCAGGTAAGGACGTACCATTGACCTTCCTAAACATATCATACATCCCCTCGATGTAATTGTGGTCCAGGAACCACGTCTTGCTGTCCTTTTCGTCCTCCTCGAACGGTATGCCAAACGAGTTGGCTACATTGACCGTCTTGCCATTGTATTGCCCTAGCAGGACGCCGATGACCCGTTTCGACGAGTTGCGGGATATGGACCGCGCATGGTGGTCCGTCACGGACAAAAGGACGAGGGGGTGTACGACTGGGCGTGCGGCGTTGAATCGGTGACGCGTATGCGGATCCGTATGGTGGGCTACTCACCGACGGTGGTACTTGCGAGTGTTGTTAGTTGCTCAGTCGTTGATGCAACCATTAGATATGATGAACGAGAGAGTTACCTATAGCATCATAACCCGGCGCGTGTGTACGCGCGTTGTGTTGACGCTTATTTTGACTTGACTTACCAAGTACATAGAGGTGTGGGAAAGCGTACCACGGGTAGTACTACGATGGGCCAGTCATCTAGGTGAGTTGATGTCCACATGAATGCCTCGAGGTCCTGAGTTGCGTGCCCTGGTCCCAACATACCCATTTTCAGAGATCTTCTGGAGTTGGGGCCATTATGTTAGGGAAAGGGTAGCAGGACCGAGATGGTACTCACTGCGGTTTTGACCCTCCGGTTCCACTGTCCCGGATGCCTCCTTCGAGTGTTTACCCACAACGCGCCTGGTTCCGAAGGAAACTTGCAGGAGGGGCAGGAGGGTTCGCAGATCGGCGCCGTTCGACGGCGGACTGTCAGTGGCACTTGAACATGTAGATAAGACACCCTCGTCAGTCACCGCCCGAGCACGTCGAGCCCGAATCCATCAGCAGCAGCATGTTCTTGGCTCTATGGGTACGACCCCCATGGTAGACCGCTCGTCTACTATTATGCGAGGGAGATACTGTTGCTAGCCGGGTGATGAATCAGACGACGACAAGCCGCGAATCATGCTGGTGACATACGAAACTCCTTTCTTGATCATCATGATGTTCCTTTTTCTCATCTACGAAGGTAAGTTTAACTTCGCGCCGTCACTACTCAGAGTCTGATAAGCAGCACGTCTGTCTTTCCCCGATCGCGGCCCAAATATCCCCGGAAGAGGTGGTCAAGTTCTCTCAATCCCCAGAGTTCAGCGTATAGCCTCGCCCTTTTTTTCTGTTTTCCGATGGCACATCATCGCTATAAAGTACTATGATCAGAAGACCACCATAGAAATTATACTGCGGAGAAAACCGGCCAGTTCTTCACTTATCCGTACAGGTACTCCCTTGCAATCGTGGGTGTTTCGCTCTCGAACGCCTGACGGACGGCAATTGTTCTTATCTTGCGTCCCTCACACTTGGTGCCGTTCTACATCTATCATATCATGCATCCACGAATCTGGATCACTGACGGTACCACATTCATAATTCATCTATCGATAATAGCTATGGATGTAACCAGTCATCGCTAGGCATGAAGGCTGGGCTCGCCGCGCAAGGGCATCCCTCATATGTGCCCGATGTGCATAACCCAATGATCCCGGATGGACCGGGAAATTCCCCCAGACATTCTGTGATCAAATAAGTGTCTCGGCATGCCATCTCTTGCGGTACAGAAGAGGTGGGCCGTACCTTTCTCAAGGCAGCTATTCATGTTGTCGTTGCAAATGCGTGGGGGCGTTCGATCCCCCAGTGGAGAAACCTACGGCCAACTATCATCATTTTACTTCTGCAAGAGGTGGAGCGACGTACCAGGAACCCGTATACATCGAACGCAGGTGCCGCATGCGCCAGTGCGGAAACGACGGTGATAGCGACGAAGACCTTCTGTGGGTTAAGGGAGTGCATGCATGAGACGGGCTTCTAAGAATCTAAGAGTTCGGCTGAGGGAGATGACATTAATGACCCTCGCCACTTTTCCGTATGTGCCTTCTGATCGATGATCCCGCGTAAGCGCCTACATTCGTCTTGGCCGGTTTCAATTGGATTATTGATGCTGGATCATCCACAACCCTATCATATCGCGTGTTTCACCTTGAATAGATGACTGGCTCCAATCAATGTTGGCTACATGAATGACCAGTATTCGAGTGGTCTACGGGACAAGGGGGCCATAACTACTGAGCAATCGTGGTTCCGCACTGGCAATGCATTTCAGCTCTAGGCGTGATATGATATATCCAAGCGAATCAGGTTTGCCAGAATTTCTGGGTTTATAATTCTGGCTCATGTCTTCATCCCAGATGACAACCTCCCTAGTTTGGTCCATTGGAGCGTCATCCATCAACGTTCAACCAGGACTGTTTCGGATGTTCATCAGGATCAATGAATTCTTTGAGACTCATCTGTTGGGCGCCGAATTCCACACTACGGCAACTAAGCGCGAGTCGGAAATTACGAGATCTCGCAGAGTCACTGATCAGCTAAGTATTACGGCTCGCTCGGACTTTCCTCCGATATTCCGAGTCGGTTGGAAATCACCAGTACCAGGACACACTAAGTCACTGACTCTCAAATCTCATCTCACCCGGACTCAAAACTCTTATCAGCTTTGACCACTCGGAAGATGATGGAATGGCAACATGAGCTCACAGAAATAAAGCCAACACCCATCCGATTGAAGCTAGTAGACATCAGTTTGATTACTTATCCAGAGTCGTTCCCGAACCAATGAACTGCACTTTGACAAATTGTCATTTCTACAACGTGCGTCACAGCCTGGATGTGAATTTGATGTCAACTGAGATTCCGCTCATAATGAAACCCGACGGAACGCCCGGGCCTACAAGGACCGCGTGCATAACGTGAAAATTACTTGAAACAGGTGGGATCGGGTCAATACAGTCAGGACTACCTTGCGAAAAACAACGATGGCATGTTTGAATATCCCTCGAAGCGAAAATCCACTAGTAGTCGAGATTCCCGAATATTGTGAATGAGAAGATCTTTTGAAAAGACTCGGAGGTGGAGCCATTAACCAACTTGAACCAGCTCGGCGTGTTGCACATTGAAGTTTATCGTTTCATTGTCGACCTTATTCAGAGACGGATTCCAAGTTGTTCTTTACTTTCACCATCCGTCTTAGTGTTGCCCTCAGTTACTTCCGGACCGATCACCAATGATCACCAAAACGAAGCATGTGCATCGGGTGTCAGCCCATGCGCTTCCTAAAACAGAGTGAAGGGTTTCGAGGCTAGTATCAGCGCATAGCCACTTAATGAAGGAAAATGATATTGACCTTCGGGGCGGTTCAACGTTCGTGTTGTAGTCAAGCCGAACTTAGGTTGCGTATACGCGTGCCAGTGTGTCCTCCTGAACCGCCATGGTGAAACAAATAGAGTCCAAACGTGCGTATCTCTTCGTAACATAAATTTGCTCCCCATTTTCTGGAATGAATTGATGAAATTAACCTCTTCATCAGTCAACTTCCTTGCCAACCTGAAAATCGAACGTACACACATGAACCACCAAACTCCCGCGTCAGAAAGTCCGTCAAGTTGGAATCCGCTTCTCGTTCACCATCGGCTGGGCATCGTCCTCGTGGATCGTCGGTGATAACTGAAACGGACTTTTGATGCATCAGAAGAAGACATTGCACTCGAATGTTTCATAGCCAGGCAACTGTCAGATTGAATGATATCAAGCACTCAACCCCCGGTGATATTATCCCCATCTATAGGTAGGCAGTAGCAGCACAGATAGCCTCATGATGATTGCAGTACTCGCCTCAATAGATGCTAAGGTGCCAATCAAGGACAGAGTTCCAGCGACAAGAACATTGTGTAGCATAAATATTGTGTGCACGAGATACTCTCGATCCTAAAAATAAGTGTTGATGTCCTGGCAAGAAATCAAAATGCCTCGCGGCACCCTGAGAAACGAGGTTTGGAGCCAAGTATGTATAGTCAAAGCTCGTTAGTGCCCACTGAGCAGAATCTGTCAGATCATGTTGGTTGAAGTGACACTTCAAGAGGTGTGCTGCTGCTGCTTTCGCATGTGAGTCAGGTGAGACGAAGAAGGGAAACAAGCACCGGGCCGGCGGCGAAAGCTTTCCGATAATACACATTGGCATATTACCTGCAAGTTTGTAGGTTTCAAACTTTCAAACTTTCAAAGAGGGTGCTCACAGTGTGACATGACCGACACTGCCTGTGCAGATCCAGCCAGACGTCGGATTGTCCACTGTCCTTCCTCTGCTCCGAAATAATTTGCTGAACCTCGAGGAAGCCGTTCACGTGCACATCCCTGTGTGAACTTCTACAGTCGGATGAATGCAACCGGATTCCGGAAGCCATCCATATAAAGCTCGGTGACGGCGTCGTCTTCCTTCGGACAACTTGAAGTAGACGATGTCGCTCACAGTGCGTATCTCACCCGGCTACGCCCAGCAATCCATATCACAGTACTCACACTCCTGGGAAAACACAGGTCGAATCGATCAAAGCCCAAGAAGACGCTTGCGTGCTCCCTGCGTTCGACAGTGATGTCGCTTGGGAGATCGGGACTCTCATCCGTAATGCCTGCCGAGAAAAGCACCCTCGCCCGGCCGTCGTCTACGTTGCGAGCGCCAATTCATCCCAGATCCTCTTCTTCGCGGCCTCGAAGCCGGGCACCCAGCCGGATAATATGCACTGGGTGAAGCGCAAAGAGGCGGTAGTGCTGAGGTGGAGCGCGTCGACTTTGCGGATGCGGACGCAGATCATGAAAGAGGGAGAACACGTACAACAATCGCTGAAGGACAAGTTCGAGATGGCGGATCCGAGCACCTATGCGTGTCACGGAGGAGGATTTCCGGTGCGCGTGAAGAACGTAGAAGGAATCGTGGGCGTGATAGTTGTCAGCGGTTTGAAGCAGGAAGACGACCACGGAGTAATTGTCGATGCCATTCAGGAGTACCTCCAGGCGAAACAGGTCCATGCCGCTAGGCTGAGAGGGTGAAACCATGATGCATGATGGCCCATGGGGGCTTACAGACTCAGCTGGTGAGAGCGAATAATCGATAGTCCTAGTCATGTACGATTGGCAGGAAAGCAGTCTAGAAATGGAAGTCCACTTGAAGTCCAGTTACTTAGGGCAGGAAGATAATTGTTCGTTCAACAGTGCGCGCACCGTCCCGAGAACGGGTCATACTACACGGTCCCAATCCTCGGAGAGGAACGACCGATGGGCGCAGCAAACGAACCGACAGCCCAAGTAGCCTCTCGAGCCATCGCACACTGACTCTTCCATTGTACTAGAACGCCTTAAGATCGGGCCCTACATTATCCATTTTTCATTTACCCTTTAGACCCGTCAGTCTTGCATCCCCGGACATGAGCTCATCGACGGTCAGCAATCGTAAACACTGCCCGACGACCGAATCAATATCAATCATCAGCCGTCCTCTTCCTCTTCTTCCTCTTCTTCCTCTTCTTCCTCCTCTTCCTCCTCTTCCTCCTCCTCCTCCTCCTCATCGTCGTCGTCATCGTCATCATCCTCTTCTTCTTCTTCGTCCTCCACCTCGAGCCCAAATATCTGCCTCAACAACTCCACCTGCCCAAACGGCCGCTCTCTCCCAAGAACCACACTCCCAGCAACATATCTTCCCCGCACACTCTCCGCCCGCACCTCATCACACAGCGCGCCGTACGCGCGCACCAGCCGCCTCAGCGCACCCCGGTGCACCCGCCCCGCGAGATGTGACGACGAGAGTGGGAAGAGACGTGGGGATGAGATCACGTCCGGCGTCGAGAGCCAGAGGGAGAATTTGGCGAGGGATTTAGAGAGTGCGTCTGGTCCGGTCGATGGGAGGCGGGCGAGTGGGGTCTGAGACGGTACAGAATGAGCAGACAGGCGATTCGCGATCGAAAAAAACATTGAGCAATGCGACGCGCGTGGTGTACATGACGCGGGGGACTCACCGCGGCATCTTTCGTATCCAACGTTCGTACGGCGTCGCTGAGCGAGGCGTCCTTGAGGATATTTTGGTACTGTATTTCCGATGATGGTTTGAATGCATTGGGATCAAGAGACGACACAAGAAAAACACACGTGCTCGTCCTCGAGTGATCGCACCCTCTCCTCGACATTGTTCCTGATCTCTCTCAGTTTGTCCTGCGTGAATAAAAACGGTTCCAGCACATTCTTCTCGTGCACTTAAGCGTCAGTGCGAGTAGACAAGAAACGCAAGGTAAAAAAGACAAGCACCTCCAAATACCCTAGGCAGTTTAACACAAATACCGCGCGATCCCATCTCAGACGCGACCTCGCCTTTTCTCCGGCGGCCGCTATACACGTCGTGACAGCAGGGTCCACCATGACATCCAAAATACGTCGGAATCCCGTGCTCGCCTCAGAGGGTTCGGAAGACCCATCGCCAAGGAGGGAGGAATCGTAGACCTGCATGACTTCACGCAGGAGTTGGGCGTGGTCCATGATAGAATGCGGAGGAGAAAGTGACGGGTCGTCGAGTTCCTGTCAGAGCATACGTGAGCCAAGGAGAAAAAGGGAAACTAGTTACGGACCAATGGTATACGTTGCAAGGCCCGTCCTTGGGCTTCTATGGAGTCGAAAAAGACTTTGTAACTGACTCCTGTGATCCTAAAGCATCATCGCATGTTGAAATCAACAGTCTGGACGATGGAAAGCGCTTACTCTTGGAGCGCCTGCGAAAGCAGAGATTGGTCGCCTATCGTCCGTTGCATAGTGAGCATGTAGTATTGCAAAAGATTGGCGATCTTGTATGATGTAATACTGCTCTCCTGCGCTCGTACAGTCTGCAGAACCCGAACCTGTATTCGAGTCTGTGAGCCTTTGAACGAACGAAACCGAATTCGAGGTTGCCTTCACCTTGAGCGGCACGCAAAGCTTGCTCACGGAAGAATTCAACAGTTCCTTTACCCACTCCTCCTCTTCGCTCCCGTTAAACGTCCGTACAGCTCCTACCATGCGTGTCTGGCCGTTCAAACCGAACAGACTCTCAAGGAACTCACACTCCGCAGCTATCGCCTGATGGACCCATGCTAGCATGTCGCCAACATAACGAATGGGATCGTGTGCATGGAGTTCGATGGGTCGCGGCAATCCCGATGGTCCACCACGGGTCAGAGCGTCGAGGAACTGAGTGAGGAGCGTGCTCTGCCTCGCCTCCGAGAGGAACGTGAGGGCATCGCTGGAATAGATGATACGATCGATACGCGTGACCAGAAAAAACGGCACGCAATACCTACGACAACAACTCTGGTCGCTGCGAAAGTCGACGAATTGCTGCGCGCATGACGAAACTGACTTCGAGTTGGCTTTCCCTTCCGATCCGGCGGAACTCGAACGTCAGCCAGCGGTGGATCTTTTCGTAGCCTTGTTCGAGGTACGAGGACGTCGCTGTCATGATATCTATGCTGTGTCCAGTGAACCCTCAAAAGACATCTTGAACGGAGAAAGATTGCCTACCCGGCCTTTGTGGGACTCTCTTCTCCGGACATCAACACCCTGCAATCGCCTCGAATCCGCTCGGTCTTGTTCATAGAAGAGAAAAAGCGCGAGTCAAGCAAGATCTCACGAGACGTGATGGCTTCCTCTTCGTCGTCGCTGAGGGTGAAACGGTCAAGGAACAGCAAGACGATGGATTTACGCGTTTCCACCTCCTGCCTTGGATGACGATACTTTCATGAGCCAGATTCGACCGTACGAAACCAAGAGATACCCTTACCTCTCGGATTTCAAGCTCTCTGCCTGCTCGAGCAGCGAGCGGCTCGCTTCTTCCGTCAGTTTGAACTGAGCCTCGGCATCGTCACAATGCCGCCGCATCTCCGTTACGGTCTTTTGCAGATCGTCTAGTTTCTAATCGTCCCCGCAGGACAAGAAATGATAAAAGTAGTTGTTGGCTGGACCGAACCACTGAACGTAAAGACGTACTTGATCGACCTCTCCAAACGCTTTCAAGAAATGCTGACTACCTTCTGCAAGCTTGTTCTCCAGATCTTTTTGGAGGTTTTTGCGCGCGAGCGCGGCTGTCTCGTCGGCCACGTCTGCATCTGCTGACGCACCGTCCTCTCTGGGCGAACTTTTCTCCGAATCGAGGTCGCTCCAGCCATCGTCGTTGTCATCATTGTTGCTTCCGTTGCCATTTTGTCGTGATACTTGAATATGTGAGCCTGAAGGGCCAGCGACGGACGCTGTGCTGTACAAGTGCGAGAGCGTCTGCAGCGCCTCCGTCGTCGCTGGATCCGTGAATGTGGTTCCCAGAATTTTACGCAGTCGTAGGATTATCGGATTGCGAGAAGCCGTGGGGGTTGATGGGATCGCATTTGGGGTCGAGGGCGAGGGCAAAGGTGACGATGAGGTGACGGCGAGGTACATCAGCCTGAGTAAATGGAGAGACGGACGCGTTCGAGTTGTCTCAATGGGAATTCTTCAAGTTGGCACGCGCACAACTCTCGCTGCAGCTCGTCGCGTTCGTTTACAGTGAATTTATTGAATGTTAACCACCCAAGATCCCCGGCTAGCATGCTAGTAAATACTACACTGTCTAACTGCGACACTGAACCGACAACGCCTCGCTCACAACATATCCCCAATCGCACACGTATCCATGAAATCCAACACCCGCCTCGCCAACATCGCTGCATCCTTGTCGTCCTCCGAATTGATATGATGTCTCGCACTCCCCGCCCCTCCGGCTCCGCCCACGCCTCCAGGGCTCACGACGCCAACGCTTGCCCCGCTACCCATACCCCCCGCACCCCCAAGTCCCCCAGGACTCACGCCTCCGCTCATCCCCCCACCCGACCACTCACACAAATGCCTCAGCGTCGATACGAACCCAGCATCGATAAACTCTTGCCTTCGCCGCGGGTTGCTCATCAACAGATTGAGCACGCACGACACGAGGGGCGAGCGGATGCCCGACTTGGCGTCCGCCATACACGAGTGCACGAGATCCAATATGGGCGGGTGCGTGAAGATAATGTCTTGTTGGGTGCGCGTGCCGTTGGAGAGGTTACCGAGGAAGTAGGCAGTCTGTCAGAGAAACGGGGGAGAAAGAAAATGGGCAGGGGTTATATGCGCGAAAAAAGTGAGGAAAAAATGCCATTACCTCACGCGTCACAAGTTCGCTGGATGACTCGAGCCCGGCCGAGATACAGCCCGCGACCGTGTCTTCGCCCATTGAGCTGTAGACGAGGCTGATCCCGTCTTCGTCCTCAGCGAGGTTCCGAAGGATGCAAAACGCCTGTTCTTGGATCTGTGGGTCTACGTCGTTTACGAGTCTATATAATATGATATGGTAGTCCATGCATCAGAGAAAAAAGAAAGTCAAACCAAAAGGCGACGACGTACTCTGCGAGGTGCGTCCATCCGAGGTGTGTCATGACCATCCGTTTTGTGTCGAGACTGCTCTTGCACAACAGGTTCTTCATCGCCCACAGGACGCTCACTCGAATGTCTTGTTCTTCCATCCTGGAAAGCCGCATCAGTCGTACGAGCAAGCCGTCAGCGAGCATGACCTTTGTTTATTGTGTCAGT
Source organism: Leccinum boreale (assembly GCA_038092235.1). NCBI lineage: Eukaryota > Fungi > Basidiomycota > Agaricomycetes > Boletales > Boletaceae > Leccinum > Leccinum boreale. The sequence goes on from JBBPPX010000055.1 coordinate 20,920, forward strand.
CGCTCTCTTAAGCACGGCGCATACATGCGGGCTCACCGGTCTCAAAGGAGAAAAGTCGTTGACGAGATTGCACACGACGGCCAAGGCAGCCGATATGACTCTCGGGTCCTCGTCCTCCTTCTTGAACACTTGGTACAACGCCAAGCCGGCGCCACTGTCAGTCAGGTTCGTTCGAATGATCGCGGCGTCGCGACTGAGCGCTCGGATGCACTGACAGGCCGCGACGCGCACACCCACGCTCTTGTGTGCGAGGCATGCTCGGAGGAGAGGGATCAGCTGGATGTTGTCCGCTAGATCTCGCTTGATGACCTTGTCAAAGAGGGAGATGGAGGCTATAGCCATGAGCGCTGCCTGAGAGGGTGGAGATGAATTACGTAAACGAAGAGATAGGGGGCGCGCACACCTCTCGGAGGATGACTCTGCTCTCCGATTCGTCAGTGTCCCAGTCCGATGGCTTATCAAAGGGGGTGATAGATTTGACCAGTGCAGTCACGCTGGCCAGCGCCCCGCGATCGTATACCTCTAGACATATGTCCTTTTCATCTCTAACTAGCAGAGCTGCCAAGAAGAACATTGAGGGTCGTTCATGTCAATGGAGAACAGATACGAACAGAGCGTGTGACAGGCTTTGGTTTGGTTTTGGGGAGACTCGGAAGGCGAGATCAGGATACGGTTGAGAACTTGAATGACGGTGAGCGCAGCTGCAGGGTCCACCATGCCCGGGTGGTTGTTTGCTTGGGCACGGATGATGCTCGTGACACTAATTTCCAACGTATGGAACACACATGGTATAAAATTTGATCTCGAGGGACTCACCACAGCGATGCTGCGAGTTGAACGTCCGTGACACGACTCTTGGTCAAGGTCAAGACCAGCGCAAGCGGTGGTGAGGCTACACACGCAAAAATAGATGACTATAAAGCGCATATATGCGGTCAGCAGGCTTACTAGCGTATGTATGCACCCTCGCCAGCGCAGCAGCAACCGGCGGATTATCCAGAGCAAGGGCGGCAAGGGCATATAATGCAGCTTCTTGTACCTATACTCGCTATCAATAGACAAAAACTACAAAGAAAAAGATAGCATATAGGCACCTTGACATCCTTTTTATGAATCATGGCCATGAAGGTTCGGATGACCCAAGTACCGTTCCTGGTAGCGGCGTGCACCACTCCGGGTTTCTCCCAGCCGCGCCGACTCCTGAGGTCCCGCTGGCGTTCCACGCGTGGGAGCCATTCGATGACAGCATTTCTGTGGACTTCGGTGCGCACCGCAGCTCCGATGAGCTGTGCGATGGCAACGGCAGTCGGGGTCGAAAGGTCCGCCAGGAGAGGCAGATACACATCCAAGCAATCGAACTACAGAGATAATTTTATCTGTTTGTATGCATGGTACATAACGAGGACGGACCTCGAAGAGATGATTGAGTGCAATCTTTGCATCTGAGCGGAACTGGGCAGTGTATGTTCGGATTGGGCCGAGGGTGGGACCGGTCACTTCGACGATGGCGCTGGTGAGGACGCGCAGGGCGCGGGCTAGTGCGGATTTGAGGGAGGCTATCGAAAGAGCCTGTGGGTTGCGCAGGGCGCGAACGATCGCTTGGGGGGCATTCGCACGGAGCAGGCTTGCAAGCGCTGCCTCGGAGCCTGTGAAAGAGAATGAGTGGGGGTGCGATACGTGTGATCGGGTGTGGATATACCGTAGGAGATGGAGGATATGACATGAGCTGCTTCGACACGTATGTCGTCTTGGGATCCCTGTGGTTCTCCCGAAGGTGGGGGATGATTGAGACAATCGACGAGGCTTGAGTTGGAGCAGTGTGAGTATTATTTGAATGTGGGTCGTCTGGACCGGCACGTACGAGTGTACGAATGCAGCGTCGCGAGCGAGGGAGAGCTTTGCTGACGGGTTACCTATAACGGTGTTCTTGAGCTGCTTGAGCGAGGCCGTCGTGATCTGCCGGACGGTCATGACTTGAAGAGCATCCCGAGTCGGACTTTGAATTTCTATTGTGGACGGGGCATGTTGGACGTCTTTCATGTTTTGTTTGGCATAAAATGCCAATCTAGCACAGGCTGGGACTCTATAGGTTATAGTAGCAAGCAGACACTCCCGACACAGTTACGAAAGGGCTGAAAACAATGGGTTCGCGGGTGTAGTCTCCCCTGTTCTCCCCGCAAACAGAAATGTATGAATTTCACCAGAGTCTGTAAAACTTGCAAAAGAATAGTCGTACGAATTCTGTCGGCACCCATGTCGGGAGCCGGAGACCACGCGAGGCATCAGCAAGGGCAAACGAACCCTACAGCTTCAGCTTCAACCTCCACCACCACGACCACCTCGACTCCTCATGACACCTTACGTGGATCCCGCGCAGAGCCTTCGAGCGGCCAGTGACGCCTTTGACCTCCTCTTTGCCAACGACTTGGCAGGCGCGGTCCATTCATTCGGTGCCGATACCCACCGTGACTCCCCGTTTCACCTCATGGGCCTCGGCGTGTGCGCATTTCTCAAGGCGGCTCTCGGAATGGAGGTGTGTCTCGTCGTCCCCGGCGCTGCTGTTGTATTCTCTTGTTTCGTTTGCGAATTCACCGTCATTTAGCCCGAGCTCATGGAAGATGCCGCCCAATGTCTCGAGGCGTCACAGGCCGGGTCGAAAAAGTACATGAAAGTGGCGAAATCGCATTCCCATAGGTTTTCTCCTGGAATCGAATGGGAGATTCTACACACCGATGCGGTTCTTTTGCTCGGGTTGACCCACGCATTGAGGTTTGTGTGCTCTCGTAATAGCTGACGATTTCATCGTTAATATAGTTAACGTCACGTCCTTCACAGCGAGTCGTACAAGGGATACCTGCAATGTCTGTAAGTTATTCCTAATTCCTTAGAATTTCTGTTCGTTGCTGAACATCTTACAGATACGAGCTCAATAGGCGAGCGCTTTCCATGTGACTCTGCGTTTCACCGTCGATTGACGCATGCGTGATGCCAGCGCACATTCTAAATTTACCAAGTCTGTCGTTTTCAACCCGTTTCTCTCTGTCCGTGCATGCTGATTCTTCGTTTTCCAGACTGTTCAAGACTGTATACCCCAATGGACTAGACGATTTTGCCACCCCAGGACATACCCCCACGCCTTCTGTCAAGGGGTCGTTCCTCAGCGCAGGATCGTCGATAACACAGCCTGCCCCACAGGCGCGACTTTCGGGGTTCCTCTCGCGTTTCGGATTCTTATCTTCAACGCCCGCGCCTCCCGTGCTGACCACCAATGATTCCCCATCCGATGGCGCGGTCGAAGAGCTGATCCAATCAGGTGCTGCATTCGGTAAGCTCTATTTCCTCGTTGTTTCTGTTTTGCTAACTGAGGCTGTTGGCGACGTGGAGGCTTTGGGCTTTTTAACCTCGTGCTTTCCCTCCTTCCTTCCAAAGTAAAGTAAGTCACATTTTTCTAGAAACGAGATTTCTGATGTCATCGACTTCCTATAGGACTGTAGTAGGCTTTTTGGGATACAATCATGATCGCCAACTCGCTCTTCGGGCACTAGCTGTGTCTGCCGCCCGATCAGACGTGCATTCCGTATTTGCAGGGTGTGTCCTGTTTTTCTTTTCTCAGCACCTGGTGTGCTGCAGCGGACCTTGCGGGAATTGTAATCTGACACGTTGATTTCCGCAAGGCTGGTTCTGATGACGTATTATGGCGTGATATTACTCTTGACGGGGTATCAGGCTGATGGAGAATACATCGTGAAGCAGTACCAAGGGATCGTGAACGGGTGCGTTGGTTTCTCCCGTGATAAAGTTTGATATTTTCGAAACATATAAACCAGAGTCTCGGCGCGGTATCCAGAAGGCACCCTGTGGATTCTGAACAAGGTAGGAGACTTGCTCCTCCGTCGGATTGGCTCTGATTAATTATGTATCGGGCATACGTTAGGCGAAGATTCAGCGAATGACGAATGACGCCGAAGGCGCCATCAAGACGCTAAAGGAAGGGTTATCACCCGATAGGGAACAATCGTTTCCTCAAGCGGATGCGTTGGTATGACGTTTTGCCAGTGTTTTTGTCGCGGATAGCGTAACTCAACTTAATGATTTGGGTACAGCTAGTTTTTGAGCTCGCGTGGACGTTGCTTGGCTTTAGACGATACGAAGAAGCTGCAAAGACCTTTTTGATGATCATGAAGATGAATAGTTGGTGGGTCGTGTTGCGTTCGTTGGTGGCCAGTTCGAGCATGTTGATTTTATCGACTTCGCAGGAGTCACGCTACATACCTCTTTATCGCTGCCGGTCAGTCCTGTTTACTAGGGCATCTGCAAGAGCTCAAGTTTAATTGGTGTAGGATGTTATATATCATCTGACCGGTTAACCGAGGCACAGAGCCTGCTGGACAAGATTCCGCAAAGTCTCAACCACCGGAGGAGGGCGTTGCCCACGGAGGTGTTCACTCAAAAGAAGGGTAAGTCTAATTCTTTCTCGGACTTGAACTCGAGGTTCAGCGGCTTGGAACAAAGTGGAATTCTACAAGAGAAAACAAGTTCGGCGCGGCGGTAATCCTGACTTTTACGTGGAGGCCATTAAAATCAGTCCCGCGGAGGGTGCGTGTTCTTGCTCTGCTCGTTTTTTTGTACCGATTTCTGACCGTGCGTTTCCAGAATTGGCCCTTTGTCAGTCCAAGGCTTGGTTTGCATAGGTTCTAACTAACTGTTTTTATGATAGTCTGGAACTCTCATGCTCATGTCGACGAAACTACTGCGCTGGCGCATATCGAGGAACTGAGTTCGCTCATGCCTCCCGTCGGAATCGAGAGTAAATACATGCGCGCCCGACCCGCGCCGCCGGCAGAAATCATACTAGACCTGGACACGCCCGACGAGCTTGCGGTTCGGGCGCTCATCCTCGGTATTGTTCATCGCACAATAGGGGACTATGTGGCCGCCCGAGTGCTGCTCAACGACGCGTTGAAGCACGGTGCGAATGTTGAGATCAGTACGTGGGTCTGTGCGGTTGTGTATTTCGAGCTTGCCGTGCTGGTGATGAAAGAGGGCGAGCGCAGGGCTGCGGAGCGGGTGGCGGCTAAGGGGGAGAAGAAGGCGTCGAGTGGGAAGGAAGCGGCGGTAGTGGTGAAGGAGGCAGTGGCGGTACAGGAGGTGAAGGTGGAAATAGAAGAGAAGGGGATCATAGAGTGGCGCAACACGTTCAAGGTGGCGAGGGAGATGTTGGCGGAGGCGAGTGGGCTGTGTACGCGAGAGATGGATCTATCGTCGAGGTTGGACAGCCGGATCATGATGCTGAAGGAGGAGATCCAGAAGAAGATGGAGATGGTAGGGTGTGAGGGGTGATGTGGACTTTTGATGTGCATGCCAGTGTTGAACCCATTCTAGTTACATTACTCCGTACTATCGTTCACATATTATACTTACATGAGGTTGGTCCCCGTCGACTCTGACCGCGACGACGACGACTACCCATGTTAGCAACTTCAGATCAACGAATGTCGCTCACCGTCGCATCCATCGGAGGGAGCTTGTCCCACTTGAACAGACCAGCCAGACATCTCCCTCTGCTTCTGCAAAAGTTATACAAGCGCATCTCTTCATATTATCTTTCCCTGTTACAATGCTTGCTCACTTGCTTCTTGTGCGTTAAGTAAGTATATAAATGAATCGAATTCATAAACATGCAGTGTTCCGGGAACATTCGCGATGATTCAAGCGAGTTTGGCAAACCCGACCTGTAAAGTACTGTAATCGAATACGCTGTATACGCCCTGCAGGAAAGCGATCCCAATGTTCCAAAATTCTAGGTCATATAGTCGAGTCAATTTAGCGCCGCAAAAGGGGGGTTCAGGAAGCTCTGAAATCTCACCGATACGTGAGCGCTGGGCGATAATGGCACTGAAACAATTGGGAGAATCCTCCTCAACTGGATCAAGTTTGAGAGCTTCGGGAGGGATTTCAAACGCCTTGCCACCAAAGGTAAAGCTTAGTGTCGGGAAAGAGTCGCACGGTACTGCAGGTTGTCGTCAAGAAAACAAGATACTAAACACATTCGGGACTCACGGGAATAGAAACCAAAGTCTTCATATTCCTCGGCGAAGGTTCCGTGAAGGCGTTTGTACAATTCTGACACCCGTTCCCAGTCTCCAAAGATGTAGGTGGCACCAGTGTCGAAAATGACAGGTACATTTTCGAGGATTGTAGTGCCATCAACACGAACATAGTCCATGGACACCTGCCAGAATCCCTACACAAATGCCAATATCAGCAACGTCCACTCCCATCTACCATCTTGACTCACAGGATGTGTTACAGGTATATAGGTAATGTCACCATTGTACAGCATACTGTTTGCTCCACCGACGTACATCTCGGCCCCAGAAGAAGATAATTTAAATGAGAATGTGGGATTGATCACCTTCTTTTGTCCGACAAGTGATTCAAACAGCGGAACAGCACCAGAGTCCGAAACGGAAGGGAAGGCTAATCCCAATAAACCGTCTGCAGGGTATTCATATATTCCTGACTGAGAAGTGTAAGATGTTGCAGAACCAAAGGTCTGAGGGTCTGCCTGAATTGTCATCAGAGTTCAATGGTCATGATCATAAACGACACAACATACCGTGAATCCAGCGATGGTTACATTATCACTGTATAGATCACCTTTGACGATAGATCCATCTGAATATTCGAAGTTAAATGACCTCCGCAGGTACTCAGCAGATGCGGATGTATACGGAAACCAAAGGTCGCGATATCCGGAAATCCCATCACAGCCAACCTGCAGCACCCACATATCACTGTGTTGAATTGAACAAAGCAACTGTATGAACTGAAAGAAAGTACCTACGCTGAACCAGTGTCGATTTGGACTGTGATATGGATCAGCATAAGCATGTATCAGAATGGTACTAGGTGGATTTACCATTCAAGGTCTCAGGAGGAGTGCCAATCGAAACCTCGGCCATCCAAAGTCGACTTTCAAAACTTCTCAGCGGGACGCTACCAGGACGGGTTCCGAGTTCGGATTCGCTTGGGCTCCGTTTCACAGCGAAAGGATGCGTCGTCCCCGTGTTCATCTCATAATTATCTAGCCCCCTAAGGATCTTCCTATATAGAAAAAAGCCTGAGCGAACCATATGTAACGGCTCATTCCACATACTCCCTGACAAATACACCATGAGAGCTGATCGCGTCGAGATCAATGCTTTTGTTCGAGTTCAAATAGGAAGAGTGTCTGGCGAGCGGTATGGCCATGCCACCCGCCTTCCTGATTGGTACAGGATTCGCAATGGCTAGAGCAAACAGTCTGCCGGTGACTGCAAATATGGTTATTGTAACGAATCGCATTCTTCAGGAGCGGAAAGGACTTGCGACGAAACGTCCACCTACAAACCTTTATAAAGAGAAGCTAACCGTAATAATATGTACGGACGTCAGCGATAGGAACAAATCGGATGATGCATAGGTCAAACTGATGATAATCGTGGCGGTATCGTCCGAGAGGAGACAAAGAACGGCGAAAAACGGAACTTGATTGAAGACTGTTCCATACATGAACCTTTGATAGTAAAATTGGGGGATAAGCTGTCTCGCAGAGCCCACATTCAATGGTTTTGGGCGGAAGGTCGTTTCTCTCTCTACTTGTGAGGCCGATGGAGGGTGCTTCCGATTGTTATCAGTTGTTCGCGAGAGATAAAATGAAGGGAAGATTGACAATAACACGCACGCTCCGATATTGGACCGCCATTATCGAGCTGCGTACCAGTACCTGCGTATCTCCTGCGTGCGATGAACCCGCCGTAGTACAGATGCGATTCAAGGGCGTATAGTCCTTGCGAAACCGTGCCGGAAAGGCGGACACCGCTTTGTCGCGTCTAAATCGATCGGAAACGCCGAGGATCTAAAGGAATGCTGTATCGCATTGTCACCTTCGCCATATAGATAGCTTTGTATTTCTCCACGATGATGTTCAGCACAGGAGAGGGCAGTCAGGTGCGTGTCAAAGAATTGTTGTAATAGCAAAAGGCACCTGTACAATAACTGTTCTTCTTGTTGCTACGGCACGACGTCGACAGGCATTTCTACATCTTCGCCCTCGTCGCTAACGTCATCCCAATCCTCCTCCTCACCCTCTTGTTCTGCCAGAGACGGCTCAAAACCAAGCGCGTCTTCCCCAATAAGCTCCTTGACATGTTCGAGCAGTGGTACGTCCGGGTGTCCCTGGGACGTGTGCAACCACCGGTCCACGCACGAATGCGTTAGTGTCCGATCCGGCCATCTGAGAGACCAGAAACCACCCACAATCTAACGCGTCTCCGAATAGTTCCTCGGGTCCCTCGCCATGTTCTACCACGCCAACAGGCGCTCGTTCTCGCTCAGTTCACCAGCATCGGTATCGGCAATATTCCAGTCCCTCGACTTAACCATCGTCGGCGGCAAGTACACCCTCGAGGAGGGCCAGCGCGTCCGGGTGGGGCCCGGTGGGCGCCACATTCCGCGTCTGGACGGAAAGCGTGTTGAGCAAGAGAAGGGTGTGGAACTGTACATCGGACACGTCCAGTGGTGGGGGGAACATACTGAGGGAGACGAACGCCTTATAAGGATGCTGGCAGAGTCTGGAGGGGGGCTAAGTTGCGGAGGTGTATGCGTGGGAAATTAAGTAAGTTTGGATTGAAGCCAGAGCCGTTGTCCTGCAAGTACTTTAACTTGCAGTGAGCCACGAGGGTGCTCCGGTTGCGCTTGACAACTAGTCGTCCTGGATCCCTGCCTCGCTCCTAAATCGTAAGAAATGTTTACACAAACTACATATATTACATTTTGAAACTTTAAACGTCATCGCTGACGACTCCCTACGTGAACATTGGCACGTCCAGGAGCATTGCCGTCATACACCGAGACGAAAGTGAACGAACGCAACACGTTAACTGAGATGACATTGTCATCAACAACATCAGAACGAACATCGTCGTCGTCGATGACACGAATATGACGCACAGGCAGCGAGCGCAAACGTCTCGAGCAGGTCAATGCACGCAAGCGCACACTCAACGACAGAGGGGAACACTGAGAACAAACATGTGCACGCAGTGCATTCAGTAAAGTTTTTTTTTTTGGACCACGTAGTATGAAGAACACCATGAGTAAGAGCAATAGCGCGAAGGTCACAAACCCATAGTGAAGGAAGAAAATCAACACATTCAGCAGTATAGTGGAAACCGACGCAAATTATTGGCCCATTAGGCCACCACCGCACGTGTGGAATGGAATCAGTAGCTGCGCGACTGATAGAAACAGTCTGTATCTTGATCAACAGCTCCGAAAACGCCTCGTGCGTGTACGCACACGTCAACGAGTCTTCCACCGCCCGGAGATTGTCCTATACAGATGGATCACCAAGCTCGCAAATTCGCTACGAACTGCACGTGTTGATTGTCCCGCGCGTCCGCACCTGAAACGAATCGTCGTATTGGTTCACGGTTCCCAGCGGATGCTCATACCTATAAAAAAAAATACAATTGTAAAGGCATGCCGGTCGGGTCAGGAGTAGAACGGAGGCAAGCAGAAACCAAACCACACCTTTGGCCACTATCCTCTGCACCTCGTTCTGATACTCAGTGACGAGCCACTCGATTCCCTGATTGTGCTCTACCAGACCCAACGTCTGCCCATACGTCTGCATCGTTTCTATCAACAATATGGTGTGCGGATACACCTGCTCTTGATGTCCTTGTCCATGTTCGTGATCATATGTGACACCTGAAAGTCCAACCACAGCAGGTTCCAGACCTCCCTGAACAGCCTGATCATCTGCGGATCGACGTTAACTGCGAGCCAGAACCCGTCCCACGGAGCCGATCTCGAACAGACGTCCATTCACGGACATGTCTCATCGGTTGATGTCGTACAGCTATGTGTCAAAGACCGGTCAGGTGTCGAGCTTGTTGCGGAACGCGGACTGCAGCTTTTGACCCTCTGCATACAATTCCCAACCTCGTCCGAGCATGCCTTCAACACGTTTCATGTAGGAGTTGATCGATTTGTCGACCCCCGTATCTGGACATGTCATAATCGAACTGGAAACGACGGCGTCAGCCAGCATGGTTCGAGAGAAGTGACGCAATGTGCACCTTATTGTGTAGACATTTGATGTGCTCCTTGACAGAGTCGATGAGTAGGAGTGATCGGGATTGTTTGCATGCCGTGTAAGCTCAAGGTGCTAAGAAACAACGACGGCTACCTTTGGTCGAATGAGAATTAGACTCCCATCAGTGCGAGTTCCTACACCTGGAAGATGAAAGATTGGCGAAACTTGATAAAGATAGCACGTTAACGCGGTGAGCAGTCGGAGGATGTACTTAGAATATTATCTTGCGTTATCATTTTTGTGTGTGTGTTTGTGTGTATTTGGTGTGGATAAATGAAATCCCGTGACCTCAATTATACAAATTTAGTAAACATTTCCTGCGGGACCGTTTGCAGGGAACTCTGGATGAATTTGACGCGAGAAAACCCTCCCCCACAATCGTGGGAGTCGGGGATTTTTGGACCGGTCAGTCACGTCGGGTTCGCCCGATTGTTTCATGGCTAGTTACTTATCCGGTGATGTTTACTTGTCCCTAATTTCCTGGAATCGGTTTCAGCCCAATTGAACGTTCGAAACGTGATCAACCGGCGCTCCCGATCACGCCCGTCGGACGGTTCTTGTTTCGTCACTCTCGCCAAACTGTGCGCTTCTTGTCGCTGGTACGTGTCTAACCAGAGTCTCTTACTACTCTCCCCCTCGAGCTCTAAGCTCCAGGTCTCATCTCGTCGGTGGTGGACGCGGTGTGATTTTTTTATTGATTTTATTGATTCCATTTTCATCCCTTTTGGGGTCAGACCCTATGTGGGACGTACAAGAGTAGGTAGTAGAGGCTCTGCCCCGCCGCCCTGATTCCACGAATATCCGCGTGGTGTGTTGAGTGTTTCGGGTGAGCCTTCATCGTGATATGAACTGCGTTGACCATCTTCGACGTCAGTCGCTCCTACGCGCTCGCACTCCCACTCGCCCCTTGAAGCACCATTGTAACATCTCGTAAATCATTAATGTGCCCGATCGAGACCATTGGACTTGCTAATCAGTGAGAAGAAGTGTTCTCTCCCTTTCTGTAATCTGGGGGCCAGCTATAGATATCGGAGAAGACACCAGGGTAATACGTGACTTCGGGGCCCTCAGGTAGTAATGAAAATGCAGGTTTCAGTTCGCTTACGGCCATCAAGTGTCACGCCCACAGCTGCATGTTCAAGACGATCCTGTGTGATGACCCTTTCATCATTTACAATGGCGACAGTTTCACCAGGGGCGATCCCACACATGACCCACGTTACTCTGCTAGGGACTCGGAGTTCCGATGGGTCTGAAGATCTGGCATTCAATCGACACCCTGTAAACGTTGAGGATGATCCCAGTGCACAGTGATACATTTGGGGGCGGTGATGGAGCACAGCCAACAAAATGATGGTCAGGTTGGTAACTGTATTCACATACGGTGGCTGACACTTGCACAGAGGAAAGTTAGGGGTATATCCATCGTCGCTACGGCTCACGGGCCCCGGCGGGGGTTCTAAATTACGCGAGTCCTCATCAAATTGATCATCTTCCCCTCAGTTCAAACTTATGCGCTTCTCATTGGCCATAACCGTCTTTTCACCGACTGTTTTTGCCGCTGCAATACCCAAGCTGGCGGTCGACAGCAATGGCATCGCCATAAAACTCAGCAAACACTCTCCCTTCCCGAATCCAGACAACATTGTTGATATTGGTGTACTCAACGCTCACGTTGCATCACTCAGCGCGTAAGTTCGTGAGCGGCAGTGACATTGCGTTCGCTCATGCTCACGCATTATTTTTTCAGCAAAGTTCATCGTAGCCTCGACAATTATGAGAAGAACACGAGAACGACCCACCCATTTGCTGTGAATGGGAGTGAGCCGCGAGAGCGTAGCCTGATTGTTCAGGCTGGCACACCTTTGATGACTAACCGGGAGTCAACCTGGTATGGCGAGATTTCGATCGGTACTCCGCCCGCGACCTTTGCTGGTACTTTCTCTCCACATTCCTGACATATATGTATCCTAATCCCTATGGTCGTGAAGTCGAAATCGACACAGGGTCTAGGTAAGCACTTCTTGTCGAGCACATCCACCTGACTTCAAGTTATTCGATTTCGGAACAGTGATATGTTCGTACCATGGAACCTTTGTGGTGACACTTGCAATGGTCACACTCTCTGGGATGCCGAGGGGTCAAGCACTGCCCAAAGCCTGCGTAAGCAGTTCTCCATGAGGTATGGCGATGGATCCAGTGCTACAGGTATGCAATGGGTGGACAACGTAACCATTTCTGGCATCACTGTATGTTTCGTATCGCTCGTATCGCTTATGTATATGAAACGTGATCATTTCTGACTGCTCGGCAGGCGGACAAGCAGACAATTGGTGCTGCGTATTGGTATTCTGCTCGATTACACAAAGACAATTGGGCTCCAGACGGCATATTGGGAATGGCTTTCCAGTCTGCATCGAGCTTTCCTGCTAAGCCATTTCTCACAACACTCGCGGACTCCAAGGTCATCGAGCCGATATTTTCAATTAAGCTCACCTCTGATAGAGGCGAGTTGTATATCGGTGGAGTCAACCCTGACCTTTACAAAGGTGAATTCACGTATACCCCTGTGACGGTGCAGGTGAGACGAAACGCCAGGTGGACGTAAATGATCTCTCATATCAGCCATTTAGGCTCTTTGGCAAGTGGAAATACAAGGCGTTCAGGACGGCAAGGGCAATGTACATCTAACCAATGTAGCCGCTGCCATCGACAGTGGTGCCAACTACATAATTGGTGATCCGACGCGAGTTTCAAATTTGTATAAAGCCCTTGGTGGTGTGCACGAGGGTGAGGGATATTATTCCTGTAAGTTCGATAAGGTTTGTCAGTTTAGTTGTGCTAACACCTTGTAGTTCCATGCAATTCATTCCCGGCCATCAGCTTCATCTTTAACGGCAAGTCGTTTCGGATCTCTCCTGAACTCCTCAAACTTGGAGCGGTCTCGGCGGGCTCAGACAAGTGTTTCAGCAGCATCGTCGCTGAGAATACAGGTGCTTGTGAGTCTTTCTGATAATCCTTGGTTGTTCGCGTTGATCACCGATCCCTCTTTCCATGGCCAGCATTCTGGTTGGTCGGGAATCATTTCTTCCGGGATTACTATACCACGTTCGAATTCGGTGAAAACCCCCGAGTTGGATTTGCAGAGTTGCGATAGTAGCATAATTTGATCTTTCCATCCTGTTTCATAAACTTATCAGAAAATATTTATGTAACCGCGCGGGCACCGGATGTGCATTTTGCCGATTGTGCATCAGTACAATAGATTTGAAAGATAGGGCATAAATTATGTAGACTTCCGCGTTTGACTTTTTTTCGTTTTCAGGCTACTTTCTTTAGTCGAAAATCAACTTACTGACCCGTGGGAGGGGCTAACAGCTGTTAAGGCGAGCAAGATCGAGGCGCAGGGAACGGAGTGCGACGAAGTGAAACGTCGAAAAGCCAGCTGGAGAATATGAACAGTGTCGCGCGTACTAATTAGAACTTCTAATGCATCTCCGGGAGAGCCTTCCCGACGTGAAGCGTTATGAGTACTTCTCTGATCAAGACACATCCTTTGCTTGCTCGATCCAACGGGAAAGCCCCCTCAACGACCTTCGTTCGCCAGAGCGAAAATAGACAAGGTTGAATCTATGAATAGCGTTTTCGACGAGCAGGTGCTCGGATGCTGCGTACGAGAAAAACGCGCCGCACTGCCTCCAGCCAGCTTCGTGACCCACACGGAGAAGTGCGGCAGAAAGCGACTTCTGCTACTGCCACACCGGGTGACCGCTCCGTGATTGAGTCATTTGCACGTCAGCTCACGATTTTAACTCTGACGGACCCGAACAGAAGCCCGGCGGTGTATTTCCCAATAGACACGATGCTTCCGATTGTTATCAGTTGTTGGCGAGAGATGAAAGGCAAGGATGATTGACAATGCCTCCGACGATCTTTAGGCCGCATAGGACAAGACAATGAGTACATTACTTTTGAACGCAGCCGGTGACCGCTCACCTTCGCGAATTCTGACGTGTTGAACATGTCAAATCCCGGGATTACGAGAGTTCCCCCAAGTTGTTCAAGAAGACACGTACACATGGGCCAAGCGCTACGCCTGATAGATCCCACCGGAGTTCCACAAGCTGTCGCCCGATGGCTAGCATGGCGTCGAAGTGCTGTAGCGGGCCTTCCCAAGGACGAATTCATATTTCAGCGTTATCCTACCGACAGCATGGTCACCGGGTGTGAAAATAATATCCATGATTGTAAAATTTACCTCGGAAGTCAAGCTCTTTCGGGACCACTTTAAACAATAATGGGTCAGATTCGATGGAACCGTCTAATCTGATTGCGCACAGACCAATTATTTATGAAGCCTTGAAGGTCTGGTGACAAGCAAGATATTGATATTGTCCCAACGATCAGTTTTGTGGATTTTAAACACATCAAATCAGGGCGTAAAGGGTGGGTGTCCGCCGAGATCTTTTTGAAACAGTGCTGACATGCCTGGCAAGGACATACGCACCTTGTCCGTGATCGATGATACAAGATCAGATCGTACTAAATGATGATGCGATGTCAGCGTACATACCATCAGCCAAGCCTTGAGAAATATCTATCATGTAAACTTGTTATCAAATCGATGGGAAATCATAGAGGAGATTCTCAACGGCATCTGTCATGCAAAGTTGATGGCCCGGTCATTATCTAGCTTCCCAAAGCCGCACTACTACGGCATCATGAGCTTTCGGCCCCCTAGGACTTTATCACGGGCACATGGACCTTGATCGGATTTTCGAGCAATTTGGGGGGTAGGGTTCTTATGCAAGCACAACTCGGGCGGTTATGAACCTGGGAAGGTTGACAGTCAGCGAAAAATGTTCCCAATGATGTCACAGACTCCGTACGTACCAAGAAGTACTGCCACCACAGCGGCAAGTGTGACTCGTCGATCGCTCGTCGAGGCAAAATAGATTCTAGCTTTGTTTCCTGTCAGCTTACAGGACGTGGGAAATATACTTACATACATATGTGGCATCGCCGGACCCGGGCCTGTCGTAAATTCTTTGTTTCTCCATGCAGACTAGCAAGGACAAGTTATTGAACAAGAAAACTACTTACATGATAACTTAACTGCCTGAGATCAATCACTTGAGCTCGTTCCAATGGTCTATCAAGATGCTTCTATATATAGGCTAATCGTATGGTCCCGCAGCACTCAAGTTACGGCCAAGAGTTTGTGGTCAAGCATGCGGGCTGACAAACGCAATTTTATTGGTGCTGCGGCACTGCCGCCCGCACATCAGGTGGCATTGTAAACCTAAAACGAGTTAGTCTGAATCTAGTTAGCTCACAAATACGTAAAATTCCTCATTGATTCGAAGTCTTGACACGCCATGCCATGACGGTGCGCTCAAGTTCGGGAACCCAGTGCTAGTTGTAAGCAGCCGCTCATTTACCTCAGGTTGCGTCAAGTTACGGCTATGTCGGCTCCCAGAATGGGCAACAATGGACTGGGCCACAGTGTGACAGATAGGTCGGATAAGTCGGAGTGATAAAAGGGTAGCTATAACTCGGTCCCCACCCTGCCAGTGGGGCCGAATAAATAGGCCACAAGTAGGAGAACAACCTCAGCAACCTGTCGATTCACGACCGTTATGAGCCCATTCACTGTGTACGATGGCATCCACCGTCGACGAGAGCAGGCACTCTCAAACTTTGCAGCAGGTAAAGAGCTTCCAACATGCGGACTTGCCCACTCAAAGCTACTTTCAGTATCGTTGTTCTCCTGGCTCCTCTTGCCAAAGTATCAGTCCAAAGTAAGGCGCGACTCAGGGCGACATCCATCAAATGGCGTTTTTCACTTTTCGAGGATCCACCGAGGCGATAGCCTACCCCTTGCGATGACTCGCCATCAACACTTTTTATTCAGTCAGCTCCATCTGAGGCCCAAGAAAACTGTTCTGGCACTCTTCTGTGGCAATGGCGCCATCACAGAACAGCTCGTGCAATTCTCCGATGTTAATGTCGTTGGAATCGACACGGACGCCTGCCTCGTAAGTAGGATGCCACCTTTCCCGAAAATGCCGCGGGCTCACCTTGGATAGATATCGAGTGCAAGGAACGCTTCGAAAGAGGCAGGTCTCGCTGGTCGAGTCACTTATCATCATGGTTCGCCTTCTTTCCGTGTACTCCGATGTTCCCGAGTTGATGTTTGCGAACACTGGCAGTCCAAGACGTTTCCGAAGCACTCGAGAAATTTCCCGACTGCTCGTTTGACGCTGTGTTTTCGATCGAATCTGGATATGTAAGCCAGAAAACTGCCCCGTCGTGTCAGGAGTTGACCTATTGCTGTAGCGAACTGGCACTTCGCCAAAGACCCTCTATAAACACGTCGAAAGGTTACTCAAACCCTCCGGTAGAGTACGCAACCACGCCCTTCGCGCCATGACACACGAACTGATGTCGGTGATTTAGTTTGCAATCTACGAATGGTGCTTCACAGACGTGATGACTCCGGCTAACACCGATCACTTGACGGCCACGCAGAACCTTCTGCGGAGCTTCCCAAAGATGACTCAGATGAATTCCATCAGTACAATCAGTAATCTTCTGTCGACTCTGAAAGAAGCGGGTCTCATGAACGTCACGGCGACCGACCTTGCACTTCGTGATGGGGTCATACCATGGTACCGTCCTCTCGAGAGCTACGGCCACTCTCGACCGAGCAAAGTGCTGTCTCTTAGCTGGTGGTATGGCAAATTGTCCATCGGAGCTTTGTTAACTGCCGGACGTCTACGGGTATGTGTGCAGTATGCAGTCGTATGAGCGAGAACTCATATTCTATCCTCGGACAGATATTCAGCCCAATGGTCCTTGTAACGGGCGAGAAGGGCACATGTACGATCGCGCGCGAGCGCTCACTGTAGAAATTATCTGTATTTTGCACCTAGACACCACCAGTCTGAGTATGTTTTTGTACTGCGATTCTGATCATGATGTATATCAGCCTCAACCATTTCGATGCACCCAATGTTGTCCTGGAAACCCTAGTACACAATACGACAGGGGTCGCGAATAAGCCGATACGGTCACCGGGCTGTGGTGATGAAAACACGTGGATCAATGATGCATTGAATACCTGTGCCGCCACTGATCTTAGAGTTCTTTCAACGTTTTGATATCCGACCGCTTGGGAGTTGCAACGAGTGCTTCGACATCATCACGTCAATCTGGGTTAGTATGATAAACCTAACCGACGTATAACGTAGTCGGCCTTCTTGAATTTATCCTGCTGTGCTTCGGCAGCCAATATCTGATATCATATCTCGGTTCTGATGCTTCCTCGAGCCACGCGCGTGCATTTTGATGGAGATGATAAATTGATAAGAGTCGCGTCGGGATGCGTCCCTGCGCTTCCTGTCCTTCTGCCTGCTGACCATGGAACGGGAAGTTCCATTCGTTTTGGTCGCGTACCGAAATAGCTCTACACCAGATCGATACACCAATACATACCTAGAGTCCTAGACGTTGGACTTGAATTGGACTCAGACTGAATCCCGCCCGTAACGTCTTTACAATATATTCAAAATCTCGTTCAGAGATGTTTTTGGGCATCCCGGTGACTTCAGTGCCTTTGGGAAGATGTGCTGCGACACCAACATCATCCGTCGTCCAGACGTCTAAAGACCTGTGTGTCAAGGAGGACTTTGAAGAGCACATGCTGAAAAGTGCGGCACACATTTCACAAAAGCTTACAAGTCTTTCAAACTTGGTACAGGGAATACGGGAATGAGGTGGATGATCCAGAATTCATGGTCTTCCGACAAGGAATGAAGGGCGCTGTGACCGGTACGATTAGCGATGTTAGAATTGTCATACGCTTGAGTCTCGTATATCGTGGATGTGCATCATGTTGCGTTCGTGCCCCGAGTCGTTCGGAAATTTATTTATAAAACCCACGTATTTGAACCTCCACTTCTTCCGACGAGAGCTTGATATCTGGGGGAAAAAAAGTTGACCGCGTACACATCAAGTAATCAATTTGTACTCACACTTTTGAGGGTCTGTCGCGAGAGTAACATAAGCGCATATACGATACGCATCACATCACAAATGGACGAAGAAAGACGAGGTTCATGCACTCACTCTTGCTAAACTCTTTGTCCCTCTGTTTCTGAACGAACCGCTGCAAACTCGGCACGACAAGCTTGACAGCTTCCTCCGCGATCGCCTTCTTCCCATCCACCTCGTCCTCCAACACCTTCGCCATTCGATGCCTCTCCCCGACTTCCTCCAACAGGTCATAGAATCGCGTAAACTTTTCTTTGGTCGCCGCCTTCCACGCACTGCTGCCTACTTTTTCCTTTTCCCGATCCTCGCTCAACGTTTGCATCAGAGGTGAAAAGTTGGCGTCAAAGTAACCCGCTTTCGCGGTCCGAAAAGCCGACGTGAGCGCGTCTGCGGTGGGCCGGGTGACAAGTTCTGTCAGCCCTGGATGCGTAGGTTTCAACACCAGGCGAGTATAAAAGTAGGAGATATTGTTGAGCAAGAATATAGACCCGAACGCGCCGCGACGTTGTGTTCGAGACAGGGTTGTCAGACTGCTCACGGCCGTGGTCACGATGTCGACTGTCAAACGCATTCGCAAGTGAGCGACACACGGAAAGAAGCACATATATACAGGAAAGGACTTACAGGTGTAATGTTGAAGGAGGATCTTCTCGGTCACTTCGATGTTCGAACCTTTTGGGGTTTTGCCCACCTGCTTACCCTCGCCCATCTTCCAGTTCCCGTCCCCAAGTGCAAGAAGTGCCGCCCCAACCGCTCCCTTCACTTCTGGGATCCTGTCCAAATATTGGACTGTCTGATGCAAGTTAACGAATGAGCTTTGAGCCTGGGGGAGAAGTCCGAGACGCTTACAGATATCGTGAAATCAGTCAGGCTCACGCCCAACTCCCCACCCTTTCCTGGCCCCGTAGCTGCCAACTTCAAATCTGCCAAGAATTCTGGAAAGGTTCGCAAACATACACTCCTAACAGAAGTCAGTCCGTCCCGCAACTCGTTCGTGTCTCTGGATCCTTCCCCTCTCCTGCTCATGATGACTTCCCAGCGACTCTGGGGGGCTGACAGAGCAGCGTAGGTAGCGAGCGCATGGAAAGTGTATTTATGAAGGGAGCGTTTGATGATAGCAGTCAAAGAAGAAAGCGTATCCGTGAAGAGTGTGAGAAGGGGATTGAGCAAAGTATCGTAGGTGGGTGCCAAGAGAGAAGGGGCAGTCAGAGGCGCAAGATCGGTGAGCAGTGAATATTCGGTCTTGATACGGCACAATCAGCTGAAAAAACTGGTCGCAGAAAAAGAAACCTACTCGCCTCTGCGATACGAACTAGGTTTTCCACCCATGTCCCGAATTCCTTGCCCGCAATAACACCATCTAACGTCTCAGCACGGTCAACGACTCGTTTGGCATGCGTTTCCAACGACTTGCGATTCCACGTTCCACGCATGTCAGCATAACCACGCTGTGCCTCCCTCAAGGTAGCAAGAATGTTTTGACCACCAGGATGTGACGGATGTGTGGACGGTAACGGAAGACTGCGCAAGAATACAACGAGAGGTTTGAGGTGGGCGACCAACGCTGGCGGGAACGTTGTAGGCGTAAAGTCAAGACCTGCTATCGGAGGCGAACCCGATGATCCTTCGGCGACGAGTTTCGTGTACAATTGCGTGAGCTTCTTTGCGCCAGTTTCGACGAGACGGGCCTATGGGCAGCGGTGATGGGTAGCCCAATCTGCACTCAGACTCACGACAAAATGCGGGATGTACCTTTTCACGCGAATCTTCGTCAGAAGATTTGAACGCGATAGCGGCATTCAAGCGCGCAAGAGTATCGATATATACGTCCAGTTGTCCCGCCTGGGGACTGGAAGAAAATTCACGTCGGCTTGGCACGAAAAACTGGTCGATACGCACCCTCGTAGAATGAGACCTTCTTCTGCAGCAATCCCTTCATGGCTGCTCGCCACCTCATCAATCTTCAAAAGCGCACGGTCGATGTCTGTTCGGGGCGTTGTGAAGAATGCAGGTTTCTACATGCGACTCCAGATGCGTACTGTGCGACCGGTGGTTGAGTTTCTGTGTAGCGGCAAACAGCGGAAGAATTGATTTTTCCAACTTGACCAGACGGGTGTCAAAGTTGGACAGTATAGCTAGTGAGATGAGCCTCGATCGTGACGAATGCAACATTTGGTGCACGTACATATCATCCGTTGCGATATCTGGTGGGTCTTGTTCAAGTTTTGCTCGAGCTGAATGTGTCGCAGGTCAATGATGCAAATATAGTGTAAGGAGTACAACCTACTAGTTCTATCTCAGCGCTCTCGTCGTCCATAGTAGGAGGCTCGTCGACGGTGAAAGTAGCGGGAGAAGGCGTACCCCGAACATGAGGTTAGGTCTGCTGTACGAGATCATGGGCCCCTGGATTAGGGTTAGGGTTCCTTATGTACATGATTGGTTGTGACGTCACGGTGTGCCTGCAGGAAGGCGCAGACCTAAGGGGTCCCCAGTGACCGAAACTGAATCACCGAGATAATGGGCCTCATCCTCACCAAAATGATGTACCCCGTTCGCCGATTTCTCCTTGCCCTACACTTCAATCGAGGAGGTACTCATGCGGAAAAGGAGGGTAAGTAGTACCACGACCCGTTCTTATCAATATCTCAAGGAATTCATCATCGAAAAATAATCGAAACTCTGAATCAGATCCTCGAACGCAGTTCCTCCAGCGACTAGCCCTCCTGGAAAAAGGTGAACGCGACGATCATGAGACAGCGCTCGCGTTGGAGCGTGGCGAATCGCTTCCGCCACCAACGGAGGCACAACTGGAAATGGGAAATGTATGCTTTTCAGAATTGTTGTGAGCATCTTAGACTTTCCCCCGTCCATCACATCGCGTTTCCGATATAGAGAACTGATCGTGATGTGCAGAGAAAAACTCCTAGTTGCCGATAAAGTATTCGAGCGGCTTCAGCCCGAAACGCCGCCCACCTCAAAGAGTACTATGATCCCCCAAAGTCAGAAAACCCAACAGCCAGCCAGGTGACGAAATTGAATAGCATTCCAGGTCCTCGCTGACTCACATATACGAATCTCGATAGGGTCGAATGTGTCGTCTGCCGAGACGATGTCGAGTGCATCGCCTGTCTCACCGGGCTCTGTGGCCATTTCATTTGCCGCCAGTGCATACTCACCATGGCAGAAGTCGCCAGTAACAACGAAGGATTGTTACCTTTGCAATGCTGCCAAAAGCAGCTCCCCATGCACATCTTCCTAAGCTTCTTGTCCGGTTCACTCCGTACGACTTTTTCGTCCAAGTACGCCGAGGCAACCACGCCTGCTAACTTGCGCATCTACTGTCCCAACAAGAGATGTTCGAACTTTATAGGAAGATCACCGGCATCGACGCCATGTATAATGTCGTGCCCGGAATGCAGCACGAACGTATGCTCCAGATGCAAAGACCACGCACACCCGGGAGAAAGCTGTAACAACAACGAAGCCCTCCGAGTTCGCTCTCTTGCCAAAAAGCAGAAGTGGAAAACCTGCCCCAGATGTCAAATGATAGTGGAGCGCTCCTCCGGTTGTCGTCATATGATCTGCCGGTGTGGTCAAGAATTTTGTTATAAATGCGGGAAAGAGTGGACAGGATGTTCGTGTTCATCTTAGAAGCGGCCAGCGCAGAGACTGTAGTTCACGTACTACGAGCCGTCCATATCTTGGCCCTTGCGCGTCTTTCTTTCGTCGGCAATCATTGCTAACCATAGGGACTCTTTCCTAAACTTACCCGGAAAGTTCGGAGCTAAAGTCGAGTCCTAGGCAGCCGCGGGATCCTTTAGGCGGAAACTGTCGGCACAATCATCATTCACCCATCGCCAGGTAAACTGGGTACACAACCGTACCGCGCCACAGTGTAATCAGTAAGGCTTGAACCGCCGGGACTCCTTCAACTTTTCTATGCGCGCCTTGTCCGCCTCAAAGTTCTTCCTGAGATCGAGCAATGCTGGAAACACAAACAACATTGTCAGCCAGAGCGCCGCGACATAATTCCACCCCACCCCACCTGTTCTCTGCTTCTCAGCCTTTTGGAAGGCATAAAACGATTCCTTCTCTTTCGGCTCCTTCTTCTTCCTCTTGCCGTTCCCCGTCTGCCCCGTCAGCTCAAACGTTTTACTCGCGACCCCGACACCACCGCCGAGCGTCTGGCCATACGCTCCGCCCCTCGTCACGAGCGTGAACCCGTCCTCATCCACGATCGCCTCTCCCTTGCGATACGTCGACTGTCGCTTCGTCTTCGCCAGATCGAACTCGAACCGCTCCATCCACGTGTCCGCGTGCGCCTTGACGATGTCAAGTGGCGGCCGCTGGGCGTCGTACAGCGCAGCGTAGTGTGTGAGGCCCCGCGGCTCTTCGGAGGACGAGGGCCATGGCCGTAGCTTGGTC
The DNA here is from genome assembly GCA_038092235.1 of Leccinum boreale. NCBI lineage: Eukaryota > Fungi > Basidiomycota > Agaricomycetes > Boletales > Boletaceae > Leccinum > Leccinum boreale. Next base: position 43,544 of record JBBPPX010000055.1, read on the forward strand.
ACGGCCGGCGCAGCGAGCGATTTCTCGAGCGACGAAGTGTCCAGGAAGACGACGTGTGCGATGCCGCCCGTTTTTCGGAGTGTCCGGGTCAGGACGAGCGGGAGCGGTACGACTCTAGGAGGGATGCTCTCCTTTGTTCGTGGTTGTCCTCGCTTTTTCGACTTTTTTGTTGATTGGGGTTCTTCGCTCTCCAGCGGTGTTGGAGACGGTGATCGCGATGTGGATGGTGACGTCTCTGTGTCTTCCTCTTCCTCTTCTTCTGTCCTGCGCGACAGGTCCCGGTCATACACGACCCGCTCTACCGTCCCACACGACTTGAAAAAAAGTGATATTTCGCGATCTGTTGCATCGACGGGAACATTGACGAGGAAGAGAGTCCTTCCTTCCGGATATATGGCAACGTCTTGAGATTTAGAGATGTGTGCGCGGGCGTAGAGTATATGTGTCGACTTTGCGTAGGCAACCGGGATGACAGTGAACCCTGAAACGAGTTGGGGGAGACTTGACGTGGATGCCATGATAGGCGGAGGGACAGAGTGTGCCAGACCGTTTACTTAGTTACTTGGTAGTAGGCGGATTCAAAATACGTTTGTTTGTACATGTGACTCGTCCAAAGTACTATGTCTGTACACATGATGATATACTTGAGTAGTATCGCGGGTAATAGATCAATATAATAGCTACGGTGTCTGCTCGATGGCGTCGATAACACAGAAGAAACCGAGAAAGGAGACTCCTAATATGCGATACTCACCCGCTTCCCCTTCCACTCATCCCAATTCTTGATAACCTTCTCCACTATGAAATGCGCCACGTCCTTCCTCGAAACCGTCCACGCCCCCTCGAGGTCCCCCTCGCTGACCATGTACGGCTTCGATGACGACGAAGACGCAGCTGCAGAGTCCTGGCTAGTAGTATCCGCGCGACATGCGCCGTCCGTCAACAGTGCAGGCCGCACCACAACCACTTCGTCCTTCAACGACCCCGGTATCGGCAAATGCACGTTCGCCTTCCACTCCCTAGTGAGCACCTCCACCCCGGGGCAATCCTGTGCGCCCCACTCCCATCCCGCACAGTACGCCAGTACTTCCTCCATGCCACGCTTGTCCGCATGCGGGATAGAAAGGAAGTAGCTGTAAAATGGCTTGAGCAGAAGTGGGAGCTTTTTGTGGCTGAGATAGGTGACTCCGATGGATGAAATGGTGATGATCTTGGGATGAGGTGTCGGAATGGTCTCGAGACAGTTGAGCAGGCACTGGGTCACGAGGTTGGGAGGCAAGGTCACGAAACCCTTGGTGAGTTCGAAGTGGGGTATCCCGCCTATCGAGTGGTGCACATGAGATTGGGCAAGGATCAGCAAGACAGAAGAGGTGTGACTTACCGACCGTGAAGACGAGAAAGTCGACGGGCCTCCCGTCATCTCCCTTGGCGGCAGCCCAGGCACGTTGAATGTCTTCCTGGACGAGTGCGTCGCCTTGGACAAGCTTGGCTTTCCCGGCGGTGACGTACTTTTGAATCGCTTCGTCACCATCGAACACGTCGGTCTTTCTCAACAGGAAGGTAACTGTGGCCCCTAACTCTGTTTACTATCGTTCAGCACAGCATAAGTCGGGCGGTCACTAGACGTACCAAGGAGTTTGAGTGATGAAAAGTAGCCAATGTTCCTCGACCCTCCAATCGTCAATACCTTGATGTTGCTCATGGCGGTAATATAGAGGGTTAGACCTGGCCAGCAGTCCCCTTATAATACCTTACATCATGAGGCTGTGTGCCGTAAGATGGGGCCAAAGTTTATCCACATTCTAACTTTGGGTGCTTCGCGCCCGTTTCTTATTGGTCAATACCTAACAAGCTATGACGCACATGACAAGCGGGGAGTGAACGTTTGAACATAAACCCCCACTATCAGGATCCAGAGACCACGTGAAAAAAATCATCGTGGTCCCGATCCAGACGACTGCGAAGCAACATTAATAACTCTGCCATCGTCACAGATGACCCTGAATCGCACTTCAAAGCAATGAGTCTCGGAAAGTTTATTCCCAAATGTAGTGCAGAACTTACGTGGCTTGAACGCTTCTCCTTTTGCTTTGCGAATGCTCGTAAAATACAGGGTTCCGCTGCCTGCAATAACCTCAGAACTCGATCATATTATTTAAAAGCCGCCCTAACCTCGGTGACCTTTGAGCCGGAAGCTTACGTCGACGTTTCCCTGCGGCAGATTGACCTAGAGGGTGTGCTGCGTCAGCCTCCATACGTCCGGCATGAAGCAGGAAACCAAAATCAGGCACGTACAGAACCCTTAACCCATGGGTCTCCGTTGAGGTACCATGCCGGCTCGAATCGTATGGCGTCTCCCAAAGCGTCTTGCAATGCTTTATCATCTCGCGCCGTTTGCAAAACCTGACGTACGACGGAACTCGATAGACGTTCTTGGTTCATCGCTACGAAGAGGAACGCCGCCCATCCAGATACTCCCACCGCCGCAAACGCGAGAATGAACGGCCACCGTTTCTGCACAGGTACAATTTAGTTCCTTCTTTGGAAAACAACAGATTTGGACAGCGGGTACTTGTATCTTGGGCAAGTCATCACGCCGAGGTGGCCGTGTGTAATAGAACTTGGGTTTTGACGGTGCTGAAAAAGTCTCGACGTGAGGCTTTTCTGTGGGCGGTGGTGGTGGTCGAGGAAGTTGAGTAGTCGATAAACGTGAACGTTGCTCGTAGAAAAGAATACGACACGAGCGACCCGGAGTTGCTCGAGCTCGAGCAAAGGCTGACATGAATATTACAGGTGGCTGTGCTGAAACATTATGACTGGATTTCGTACTCCGCTCTTCTTGTCTACTTCATGCTCATGTTGTCCGCGCGCGCTCTCGAGCCATTTCGTTGTCGATGCGGCGTTTGCATTGGTGACACCGAGCTTCATGATGGACATATATCCGTGGCAGATTCGGATGACTCGTGCTTCATCTTGTTGGGGTTGCAAAATCCGGATAGCTTGGTTTCCTATATTGATATTTGAGCTCATTGGCTATGTTCCAACCAACATTACGTGGGGGAACCATGCTGCCTTTCTCTGCCCCCTGTTAACGAACTTGTGGATTGCAGGCTGATAGAAGAGTCGATCCTCGCAAAGACAGACCTGCCAAAGCACCAGGACGCATGGCGCGGGACTCCGGGCCGGGGTGACGGTCCATTACGCCTGCCATATTCTGCAAGCAGTACCCGGTTCACTGCACTGCGCTTCTTGCGAGCAAGCTGCTTTCTTCGAAAGCCTGACCAGGACTGTCATGTTTTTGCACGACCTGCATTGCAATGTTCGTGCGTATATAAAGGGGGGTTTTTTTTTTTGTTCAAACCCGTATTTTCTGCTCCTCACCAATCGACCGGTTACTGTACCTATCTTCGTGTAATATGCCAATAAAAATACCTGCGTTCTGTCGCTGATGATCGATCAACCGTAGGAACTTTGCTGGACAGGTCATGCTCTGATATGGATGCACCCCCTATCTTTTCAGATACAAATATTAGGAGAAACGCTCGCCTGGTCCATTCTCCTTTTCTTCTCTCCTCTCTCCTAACCATGGACAGTAGTAAATTTGTCGCTGAGCCCCAACTCGACGACCTCGAGACCCTCGACGCCGCGTCGCAGCTCCTCGTCGCAGAGTTAGCGCTCAACGACATAGCTGCCGTCCAAGCCACACGCAAAGGCAAGGCCCGCTCGGACGCCCCGCTCAGTGACGAAGACCTCGCCTTCGACCTCCAAGCGACCTCCCTGGACGCGCTCATTGGAGCTCTGCATGACCACAGCCTCGCCTCGAGTATCGACCACGCCATCGAGTCCGACATGGACCAGCTCCAGAGATTCATGCTCCAAGACCTGGCCGAGCGTGACGACCATCGCGCGGCTGTGGCACTAAGAGATGGACATGATATGCCGGAGCAGACAGTGTCGCAGCAGATGGCGGAGCAGGTCTTGGCTCGACGTCAGCCCCAGGATGGAAGGTTATTCAGAACAATGATGACTTTGCAGTGGACCCGCTGACTGCTTCCAGGGAATCACCTCCCGCGTACGAGGAAGATGCGATCAGCACCGCGGATTCGGAGGACATAGAAGACATCATGGAAAGCGTCCACATCACCGGCCCAGCGGCAGCTCGAGAAAAAACCGCCCCTCATCCATCTCCAAAGTGAGGCTCGTTCCAACACAACACACAAGGAACTGACACCAAAGTAGCAGGACTCTCCATAGAAATTTCGAGTGTGTTATCTGCGGGGACGACGTTTCACCAGACCGCTCGTTCAAAGCGCCCTGCGCCGACGCGCACCGCTACTGTCGAGGCTGCATCGTCGGCCTTGTCGAAGCCTCCCTGCGTGATGAGGGCCTCTACCCGCTGCGGTGCTGTCAAGAACCGCTCCCGCTAGACCCCGCGCTCTTCCAGTTCATCCCACGCGCGCTAAGGTTCCAATTCCTCGACAAGGCTCGCGAATACTCCACACCCGCCGGATCGAGGGTGTATTGCTCCAACCCGAGGTGCTCCGCGTTCCTCGGCGCTTCCGAGGAGGGGAATGAGGACGACACCAAGACAGAACTCGTCTGCGTCGATTGCTTCACTGGAACCTGCTCTCAGTGCAAGAATAACGCACACCCGGGATACTGTTTCGAAAACCAATTGATACTCCAGCTGCGCGCAACGGCGATTGAGGAGAAGTGGCAGACCTGTCCGGGCTGCCACGCCATCGTGGAGCTCAGCCAGGGGTGTTATCACATCACTTGCCGCTGTTCGACACAGTTTTGCTATCTATGCGCTGCACGTTGGAAGACATGCCGTTGTGAGCAGTGGGACGAGGAACTGCTCTTAAACGATGCCGATAGGAGGGTTCGCAATCAGTTTGGCGATCAGGTTGCTGAGATGCAACCGGTGATACATGCAGAGCGAGTCTCTCAACGGATGGAGGTGTTGCGCGAGAGTCACGAATGCCAGCGCCATTTCTGGAGGTATAGACACGGCTGTGGGGAATGCGAGGAGTGTGGTGATCACTTGCCTGTTTTCTTGCTGGTCAGTTTTTCGTCCAGACGTGCTCTGGATGTCGTGAGCTGATTCGTTGGTTGGTCACAGCGCTGCATGCGCTGCCAGACTCTAGTATGCAGGCGGTGTTCTGTTAATCGGCTGTAGGGCATCTGCTGTAAGATGATGAAAATTAGAAGAAAGATAATCCAAGCCGTTCATTCGATACTATCCAAATGTACAAGATAAAAACATCTGAATTCGTTTTCTGTAACGTCGGCTGGTCAATATTAAGTAGAGGAATGGAAAGAACCCACAGAGGATGCCACAACGGTCCCGCCTACTCAGAATGTCCAGCACACGACTCCGCGTCATCGGACTGTGTTAGTTCGCCTTCCTCGTCTTTACCCATTTTCTTCCGTTTACTTGATTTTGATTTCGATGAGCTCTTGCTTGGCAGCTTTTTCTTCCCCTCGCTTGTCTTGTCGCCGCAGTGTTCCCGAATGACACTCCGGATCTCGCCCACCATATCTTCCAGCAACTGTCCCTTTCCTGGGCCCCCTTCGTCTCCTACACTTGCGGTCGAACCTAACCCAACCTCCGACAGCTTATTCAATACGTTGATCTCACACTCCCAGACTTCCATAGCTTCAAATGTCGGAGTCTCTAGTATGAGAGGAATGTCTTGAATGCGAGGATCTGAGATAATTGCGAGGAATGCTGAGAGCTTGATTGTACCCCTGTCATACCGTTTGGCCAAAAGATGAAGAACAGAACAAGAAAAAGAATCAATGTGACGATCTGATGATGAGTGATGATGAGGACGTACAGCCCGATATTTTCGTGCCTATCTTTTTTAGATCCAAGGGGTGTCTTGGAGTCGTTGAGGTGCATCCCACGGAGGTATGACAGTCCGACTTGTTCGTCAAACGTAGTCACTATCGATGAGGTCCATCTGAGTCTACCAAAAGTGAAATTGATTTGCAGCCGACTCACTGGTTTCGCTGTCCGTAGTCGGAATGTTGAGTGATCAGAGGTTCGCTGAGATAACATAAAACTCACTCCCAACCTGCTTTTGTGGAAATGTCGTAACCCTGTGAAACAATATACTATGTAAATACCCAACCAACGCCCAACACGATTGCTTACGGCTGCGTACATATGACCTACACGCAACAGCATCAGCAGCTACACAGTTCCATGCCGAGCGAATACCTACAAGTATCCAGACACACACCAACTCTCGACTTGTCCTCGACTTGCTTGATAATGTCTCGCAATTCCGTGAACTGGGAACCTATGATGTTCTTGGCCCCGGACTAATACATGTATCAATCGAGAAGACCAAAGTACAAACCAGAATTTTTATGCACCATGTTTTCAATGACAATTATCACTGATGAGGTCTCTTTGTGAGCCCTGTTTATGCATCTGGCGATGTGAGCTATCGATTCTTCTTTCGTCGCATTCCCGACGGTCGAACCTGGGCTTTTGGGGTGTGCAAGTAGCATATATGCGGTTGTCGACAGGGTAGAATTACGATCAGAACTCACTGGAAGTTGTAGACCATCAGGCCGAGTTGTTCGCATCGCCTAAGATCGTCTAGAAAGCATTCATACGACTTTTCTCGCTTCGATCTGGAAATGAGCATAGTACTCGAACCAGTGTTCATCTGGCTGCAATACATAGACTTACTCGTCAGGATTTGCGAGATTAACGAGGTAACTTCCATGAGGGAGGATGTGTTTCGGATCGTACCCGAACTCCTTCATGCGCGCTTTGAAAGATGCGACGTTTTGGTCTGAGAGAGGGGGAGAAGACCATTTACGTTGTGATTTGACGAATAGAGCGAACGCATTTGCCCTAGTGGAGGTAAACCAAGCCATCAACAACAAGAAATCCAGGGGAATCCGAAGCGCACCTGACACGCGCCGCGTTCACGATCGAGTTTTCTACACCTCCGGCAGCGGAGACATGCGCACCGACTTTCCACGGCGAGGACACGCGTGGGGCGAAATCAGATGGTTTTGGGACGGCTTGTTCTCTCTTTTGCCGTACTTTAGCTGGTCGTTTGGTGGGACTTGCAACCGCGTCGCGTTCAGGTTCTGAAGGAGGACAATATTCTTTCTTAGCGCGTTTGAGTGGTCGGCTCGTCTCTGGTGGTTTGACGCCCACTGGCTTGCGCTCGGGCTCGCCTTTTGTAGCCAGTTGAACTGCTCGTCTGGTTTGTACCATCAAAGATGGTCGGATGAGAAACTTTTTGGAGAGTATATGCGGTCCAAGCCGACAAGTCAGGAGCATTCCAGGGGATCAAATTCGAACTCAGCAGGACACAATTCATCGATGCTCGGTACTTGTCTTTTTCTCTCCTGAATCTTGACATTCGTCCCTCATTCCTTTTGACTTGTAGTCGTCGGTCTCACAGGTGGCATAGCAACTGGAAAGTCAACTGTTGCCGCACTGCTTGACTCTCATGGCATCCCAATCATTGACGCAGACGTAATTGCGAGGCGAGTCATCGAGCCTGGCACTCGCGGACACAAGCAAGTTGTCAAGGCATTCGGGACGGGCGTGCTCGTGGCCTCCTCTGGTGATCCGTCAAGCTCAAGCTCTGGCCTAATATGTTCAGACGAGCGAGACTGGCACACCCGCCCCATCGACCGCAAGAACCTGGGCAGCATCATCTTCAACGACACGAAGCAGCGGAAAATCCTGAACGGAATCGTACACCCTGCTGTGACGCACGCCATCCTTTGGGGCGTCCTCAAAGCTTGGCTGAGAGGCAAAAAGTTAGTTGTGGTGGACGTGCCGCTGCTGATCGAAGGCGGTCTGTGGAAGTGGATGGGAAAGGTCGTCGTCGTGTACTGGTACGTCGGGTTACTGTTCTCTCATCCTCGTGTGTTGGTTCACCCGGGCAACCTCTCGTTCCTCCAGCTCTCCCGAGCTCCAACTTCAACGTCTCATGGCCCGGGACAAGTCTACGCGCGCTGATGCGTCGTCCCGACTCAATTCTCAGCTTTCGATCACTTCGAAAGTCGCATTCGCGGATCTCGTCATAGACAACTCGGGCTCGCTCACAGATCTCGACGGGGAGGTGATGACGTGTATCGGAAAGCTGGAGAGAGCCGTAGGCTGGGGCTGGATGGTGAGTTGGCTACTCCCCCCAGTAGGTTTACTGAGCGCGGCTTGGTGTCTATCGCGGAGAGCGGTCAAGAGGAAGAGGGTTTGAGCCTTGCACCGACCAGTTATGCCATCAGGTAGATATATATATATTGTCTGAAAGCGTGCACAACGCCGTTGACGTGCATTATCTGAACAGTTCGATTTCCTTACATTCTTCCGAGAGGCGGGGTCAAAATAACACCATGAATCCACATGTCTGGAATGAGAAGGCACAGGGGAAATATGATCTTCCGACTCCGCAAACCATCACGACGGGCTAAAGGCAAACCCATGACCCGTGCTGCCATGTTTCCAGTGACGAGCCTGATCGTGTCAGGAAAATGTGCTTGCACCATGGAATGTTACAGAGAACAAATCCGTGAGGGAGGTTAACTAGAATCCCTTTGATTTCAGGTGGACTTGGAACAGTAAGGAGGACCAACACCAACGTTTGCCAATTCTAGCAACGAGCCCGACGAGGTTAATCCTGAGAAGCAGGATTCAACAGGACGTGATGCGTCTTCTTAATGAGAATCCCAACCGTCGGCGGCCGCAGCGACGGAAAGGGGAATAGCTGTACCTCAGCAGCGTTGACGCGGACGGTTGAACGGGGTTCCTGAAATGTAATGGTCGATAGCGACGCCAGCAGAGATGACTACCGACGCTGACGACATTAGACAAGGAGGTAACAACGCAGAACGGTGTCGAACATGGAGAGCATAGGATGAAACAGGAACACCTTCCTGGCAGGCGAGGACTACCTGCAGCTATTGAGTGCGAAGACACTGACAGAAAAGTGAAATGAGCAAAAAGAACTTGCCTGGAAGGAGAGCGAGGACTCAACGAAACGCAGAGGAACTGTGGTGGGTGAGATCTCGGGTGATCAGTGGATATGCCCCCTGTGATTCTGAAGTATCCAGGATGTCATGGTAAGTAATGGCATTCAGAGCGGTCGAGCATCTGACCTCAGTTGACCCGCAGCATACTATGCTTAAAAGCTTCCTGTGCTTTCAAGCTAGAAAATCCTTTTCATCGTCCCGGGCCCTTTCGTGATGGCAACCATGTCGCTCGTTTTGTTCTTTCTTCTTTGTTTATACTCTCTGCCCTGCTCTCTCGCTGCATCTGCTGACGACTGGAGGGGACGCTCAATTTATCAGTGATTTCTTTCATCACTGTCGCTTATCGTTTCTGATTTTATTTTTAGGCTAGTCGTGGATCGCTATGCCTTGGGTGATGATGTCCCGACAATGTGTCTCCCGGGGACTCTCACATGGTGTGGCGGTGATTGGAACTCGTAAGTCACTCTACCCCAGACTGTCTTCCCGGGCATTTATTATGCACACTGTAGCGTTCGGAAAAATCTTGACTATATTCAGCGCGCAGGTTTCACGGCAAGTATGTCAACCTTGCCTTAGCGCTCTGAGTCCAGGTGTTTCATATTCGACTTTCACGCAGTTTGGATCAGTCCCGTGTCCCAAAATTATGAAGGGCCCATGACTCAGTACGGCGATCCATATCACGGCTACTGGGTCGCCGATGCAACGCAACTCAACGGAAGGTTCGGCTCATCCGACGACCTAAAGGCCCTCTCTCTTGAATTACACAATCGTGGAATGTCCGTCATCCCTGTGTCATGTGGTAGTGCTCACTGCACATTCGTGCTCAAGGTACCTCATGGTGGATATAACTATCAATGATGTCATGGCAACCTCGACCACCCCAGACTTGTCCACTTACATGTTCAAGAACGAGGTAAGAGACATGCATACACAGTCCACTTTCACCCACACTCGCTTACATGACTGTGTCAGACGCAATACCATCCTTACTGTGCTATAGAATGGGGCAACGCTACCAGTGAAGAAATATGCTGGCTAGGCGATACCAAAGTTCCTCTTGTGGATATAAATACAGAAGATCCAAGTGTGGTTTCAGTGTTCCAGGCCTGGATTCAATCCCTTGTGCAAGAATACAATATCGACGGCCTTCTAATCAATGGTCCGTCTTCTCATTTTATTTCGCTCTCTTGTCCAAGTCTTATAACCATCTAGCTGCCAAGTAAGCCATTCATTTTAATGCATCTCCCTGTGAACACTCCTTCACGAACGATAGACACGTCAACATGGACTTTTTGCCAGGCTTCTGTGCTGCGGCTGGGGTATTTTGCCTTGGCGAGGTTGACGATCTGGACATCGAGTTCATAGTTCTTTTATCAAATAGCTTCCGCTTCTGATATTCCCCTAGCAAAGTTTCCATGTATCAAGGACCCCATGCTCTGGATTCAGTCCTTCATTATCCCATGTATGGCGCTCTCGTCGACACATTTGCTATCCCTGGACAACAAAATATGAGCTCCCTGGCGGACATGATAACTCAGTCGCAGCAGAAATTCGAGGTGATTGGGACATTCTTCATCAAATATCGAATTGTCTGTTTGACAATCAGTATCTAGGACTGCGGACTGGTTGGAAACTTCATGGAGAACTTAGCTGTTGCCCGCTGGCGCAATTTGTCTGTTGACACTCAAAGCTTCGAGTAAGCAGTTCTGCTCCTGGACTTTGCCGTTTATTTGATGTGTCTAGTAATGCGATAATTTTCACTTTGATGTCAGATGGGTAGGTCATTTATCTCAGCCGGTGTCTTTTATTCACTCATAGTTTGTCAAAGTATACCGATTGTGTATTATGGGCAGGAGCAAGGCTTCAATGGAGGTCTGGATCCAGTAAGTTGGCCCCTCCCCCGTTTTGTTCGAACGTGATAATGAATCTTGAATCCCACTTGTAACAAGTATAACCGCGAACCGTTGTGGAGCTCCGGATATGCCAACTCCACTGAATACCTGTTTGTTTCGAGATTGAATGAGGTAATGCTGTCCGTCCGCGGGCTTTGCTCTCGTTGACCCCCTCAGTTTCGCAACTTTTTAGTGAAAAATACTAACTGGCTCAACTCCTCGATGCAAGTCCTCACTTCCACCGCGGACGGAATCGCCTTCATAAAAGGCCCTGTCGTCACCGTTCTGACAAACATTGGATCCTCGGTAAGTCTCGTGTGTGGATCGGTGCAGCAGATCCAGGGTTTCTGAGCATTATTGTGCTAGTCCAAGGAGACCGCCACACCCGTGTACACGCCCTACCCGAGTGAGACGCCTCTCATCAAGTGAGTTCTGTCTAACGGTGCAGCTGGCCCATATATGTACTGACGCAAAAATATCATTCGTGTAGCATTCTCGATTGCAAGCAATGGCCGGTAGGCAGCAACGGCACAATCGACGTCTCGTACATTCAGGGTGGTGTCGCGGTCGTTCTCATCCCCATGAACGACATCGAAAACTCGGGTCTATGTGGCACAACTACGAACATATCGGTAAATTCATCCTCGGATGCACACAAGACCTCGGGGTCACTGGCGTCGCAACCTCTCCCGCCGTTTGGTGCTCGAGGACTGCTCCTGACGTTTGCTTTCGCTTTGACAGTCAACTGGCTGCTTGTGTATTTTTGGTGACGTCGTCGATTCCTTTGGATCTCTGTTTCTGCCGTTCTTTTTTTCAGCTGTCACTCTTTTCGTCCCCTTTTAGTAGGTCTCGTTGCATTCGGTTTACTACACATATACTATATAGCTATGTAGCATGGAACAGTGTGCGTTCGTTCGTTCGTTCGTCTGTTGTGTTTCATGCCCCTACTGAATAAAAGGTTCGGCTCTGCCTCCGACCCGGATCGAGCTTTCTCCACTCTAACTGGATTCCCAAAACCATTCAAATTCTTTCGCATTCTGGTGTTCTTGCACACATATGTTATTCTGTGGTAGTCTGGTCACCAAACCAGACCGTCCGATGATGAGGCAGGTACTATCAATAAATCGAATCAGAAAGTCTTCGTTCCTTTCATTCTTTGACACAGTACGAAGGACACCAGTGCAAAGGAGTTGATTACGCGCGCACTCTTCGTCACGTCTTCGACTTGGTATGAGAAAGTAAGTTGAACCCGACCTTCATCACCAAACCTGCAAAACGTTCGGAATGGCTGTAGCAGAAATCGCTGGGAGCTCCCTCTATACCCGGGGTAGGCGTATCGCATGCTCCTGACAGTGAACCTAAAGGCAATGGTAATCATCTTGATTGCGACTACAATGTCAGCAGTTGTGAGTTTCTTGACCCCAAATTAATGGCGTTGCCACAGATAGCGATCTCCAGGAGCATCAACCAATGGACGGCGTGATGGTGCCATGGACAGAGTCCGAAATGATCGCTGGCATGATCGTCAGGAAAATTGTGAAACGATATCGTGAGCATGCAGCCAGATCATCCATCCACGTTTATAGAAATGTCATGACACTACAGAGCGCATCTATTCAGTACACACAAGTACTCACATATGCATGTATGTAAACGGATCCAAAGTTTGAAGCAAAAATAAATCTGTGGCAGAACGACGTGACGATCGAAAAATAGAGCGGAAATGGTTTCCAAATCGACAAAGATGAAACGAAAGGCATAAAATGACGTGTCATATGCAAGCAGGACGAAACATAAGTGCAGAGATAATAACGGACGAAAACGAGTGTGACAAGAGTATGTATGTATTAGTATCAACCAAACAAGTGGGGGATATCAAGCAACAAAGTGAAATGAAGAGAAACAAAACCGCATATGATAGATTTAAATAAGAGCAAAACAGAAACATACGCAGCGTATTGTCACAGGTTAGTATCACCCTCCTGGAGGCGGCAGCGGAGGTCGCACATGACCATACATAATAGGAGGTGGAGGGGACGCCACCCCCGGTCCTACCCTACTATCATACTCCAAACCCGCATCAAACGGCGAAAACGGTCGCACGTCCAGCCGAGGGTGGCGAGACTCCGGAAAAACCGTCGGAGACATCACCCGCGGCGGCGGCGGCACGGGCGCGAGGGGAGAGTGAGAGTCGAGCACGCTCGCCAAACCGACACCCAGGGTGTCATAGTACCGCGCGCGCATATCGGCTTCCTGCGTTTCCTGGATATATTCCACAGGAGGACGGGGCAACAAAGGGGGCGGGGCATCGCTCGTGGGGGTGGCAGTGGCATATGGGTGGCGCGGTGGTGGTGGTGGTGGTGGTGGTGCCTCTGAGGCGTGTCCGTTACCCATCGCATGTTCCTCTGCTTCGTACTTGGCGCGCAGTTGCGCCTTCTCCTCAGCCGCTGTCAAGGACTTGAAACCATTCACAGTCGGCGGGACAGGGGGTGCACGGGTGCCGTTGATATGCGGAGGCAAGGGCGCGGGAACCGGTAGTTCCTGTCGTCGTCGTTCCTCTTCCTGCTGCTGCAGCTGGAGTGCAACCCTATCCTGCTCCTCCAGCCTCCATTTCAAGATCTCCTTTTCCGATAACGCATTCCCCTTGGCAGGCGGCGGCGGGCCAGTATAGGAAGGTACCTCTTCCGTGTCAGATGGCGTAGACGTTGGCTCTTGCACCTGTGCCTGTGCCTGTCCGCGAGCAGCCTGCGCTGCAGCGTCCTGGGCCTCGTACTGCCTCCTCAATTTCTCTTTCTCGTTCAGGTAATGGGGTTGACTGCTGCTGCTCGATGCTTCAAATGGAGGAGGCATGTCCGATCCCTCCGCATCGTCCGTTCCATTAGGCTCTGGGTACAGAACGTCATACGACACCGGTTCAGCTGCCCCAGCTGAAGAGCTAGCACCGATCCCCTCCCTGGTTGCATATTGTGTATTTTGGTTCCGATCCACAGCGAGCTTGGCCTCGTGATAGCGCCTCAACGCAGCTTTCTCTTCTTCGGCGGAAGGGTAGTGAGGTACTCTCGAGAGGGAGGATGGAGGAGAGGGCGATGCGACCCGATTGTTCGGCGAGCTGGGACCGTTGGACGAAATAGAAGACACGGCTTGTTGATACAAGGCAGCCCCAGGCGAGATGGCGGGACCTGGCACGACGCTGGTCGAGAGTGGTTTGTCGGAACTATTACTACGGCTAAGCACGGATGGTGAAGAGGCTCCATACGCTTGGGTCCGCTTGGCAGTTGCTTGAGCGTGTTCAAACAATCGTATCTTTTCCAATTCTGCCGTCGGCCAAGGTGTTGATTTCTTGGGTGTGGCGGTGGTGGTTGGGGTTGGAGTGGTGGTGGTGGTGGTGGTGGTGGTAGTTGTCGGACCACCCAGGATCTGGTCATTCATCAATCCAAGAGAAGCATAGGATGGAAACATCTGGCTCACTTCGCTAGCAGCAGTCGCATTCGCCATTGCGGCTGCCCCTTGCACTTTCTGCACCCTAGCTACAGCATTCTCGTATAGCATCCTCTTTTCGTTTTCGGCGGTAGGCCACGCCTTTTGGGAACCGCGTGGTGGCGTCGTCGGTCGGGTAGTCCTCAATGCCTGAGGACTAATCCCGTCCGCAGCGTCCTGCTCGCTATAATTCGTGATCGTGAGCCGGTTTTGTGCGTTAGCGCTCGGTCTTCTTCGTCTTGTGCCGGGCGTCCGTGGATCGCCCACTCCATGACCTCCATCCGAACCTGCGCTGCCCAGAAGAGAATCTTCTTGGATACCTCCGAGTCCACCTCGGGAGACCGGTCGGCTTGAAGAACCATACCCCGGATGGTCGATGGTCCCCGCCACTTTTGCTACAGAACTACCTCCGAGAGCTCCGAGTTCATCCACGTCCTGCTGTGCGTTGGCGATGCCATTGTATGCCGACGGTGCGGTATTGTGAAGGGATTGTTTGGGGTGTAAACTAGTGGAGCGGGAGAGTAATCCAAGTTCGTTGGCACCAGATGGTCGATTACTATCTTGATTGTAGGACTCAGCGGTCCGAGGTCGAATAAGAGAAGTATTGATGGGTACAGTCGCTGCCGGGACCGAAGGTGACGTCACGCACAGGCTAGGTGCAGGGCCAATGCGTCTGGCAAGAGATGAATGATTAAGACGAATTACGTATCAGCAGGAGTTCCAACCACGCACCTGATGGCCTCTTCTGAAACGTTCCTAACATTAAAGAGACGTTTCAGTTAACCCTACCCTTTATATCAAGTCTACTCACCGTGGCCAGTTCGACACTATGACAGGCAACTCCATCATGACGCTCTGCATCGATCCGGTCCACGCCCTTACAATGATGACGTAAGTAATGTCGATGTGTCTTGCTGCGTTCAACGTCGTGGTCGTATGTGTATTAGGGATCAAACATCCGAGCTCGGCCTTGTGTTGTGTACCGTTATACAATGTCGCATTCAGTGGGACTTTTTGCTCGCCAATGTTGGCGACTTTGTGTTGGGGGCCACTCCGCGATGCCTGGGGACCGGCTCGAAAGATGGTGGTCTCTTTCAACGTGAACTCAAATCCGCGGAGCACGACGGGATGGATGGCGTCGGATTTGAGAATTGCTGTGACGGAAACGCGGTCTCCAGGCCCGTAGCATGTACGACCACGTTCGACGGTAAGGTGTACGCCTTCTTGATGGACAGAGCGTGATTCTGGTTGCGAGTAAACGGGCCAGGTGGAGTGCAGCTCATGTTTGTCGATGATGATAGTCGTTGCTTGTGATATTACAGTCGTTTTGCGACGGCGAAAGAAACCCCTGGCAATGGTCTGAGAACACGTAGCGAACCTGACGAAGAAAACTCACTTTTTACCGAGTGTGCATACTGTCGCGACAAGTTCATATCGAATGCCAGCTGCAAACAAGATTCTGTAAGGTGGGGAAAAGGACGGGTATCGCAACGAAATCAACTCACCACCTCTCTCCAATGCAATGCTAGGTGGTATAGATTCTGGAATGCGAATCAAGAAAGGGAGATCTTGCTATCAGCGACGCAACCACCGCCATCATTATGAGAAAGGTCCATGCACAAGAGGAATATGCCATCACACACAGATTGTAATACAGAGTAATCTTCACTGGACTGCCACAGCGAAATGGGGCTAGGGCCGACGTGGTCATAGTACGAATTCGCCTGTCCCCCACCCGGGAGCGTTTCAATCTTCTTGAGCTCGACGCGCACCCACTTGGCCTTTGCGCCTGCAGGACCCACGCGGACTTCCACGGCCTGTGGGATGAGGGTTCCGGTTATAAGTCACGAGGTTACATGATTTGAAAAAATGAGCGAGATTGAAATCGAGGGTGGGGTGGAGAGTGGGTCGAGAAGGAGGCGCAGAGGGAAGACCACATACCCCTTTAACAGCAGCCTGTGGACGGTCCTTTGCTCCGGGCGGGATGCCAGGATAGCCTAATCGACATGTATTGGGGCCCAGTCGGATCACCAGCGTACAGAGAAGGCGAGCAAACAGGAAACGATTTCATGCCATCAACTTCTGGAAAAATTCCAAGAGAGGTAGGACCCACCGACTACAAAATCAACGTTTGGAGGCGGTTGGAGGGCGCTTGATATAAGACCACGTAAGTCAAGCAGGTAATAATTCGAGAAAGATGGCTCGTACATCCTCACGCTAGACATGCTTGCGACGGAAAGGCTCAAGTAATGATGAAAAGTGTATGAACTGGAATAGGAACTTGGTAGGGTCGAAGAACGAGCTTCAGGGAAGATGTGTGCCCTCTTGAATACGGCCGTGGAACGTAGTGCAGTTGCCGCGTGTCAGAGTGGGAAGCGTCAAACGTTCATCGCTTCAGGGAAGCTCTGCCCTGCCTTAAGCTTGTTGGAAGGTCCTAATCACCCCGACAAAAGTTCCTAGCGGTGGGTGTGCAACACCGATGGCACAGCCCTGTCCCTTCCATCACTTTCATTCCCAACTTGGTGCTTCTGATCCGGCAACTTGTCACTACTATCGATCACGACACTCGCAGGATAAATACACTACTACCGGAAAAAGACATAACAAAAAGGTGGACCAGACAAAAGAATCAAAATTTGAATTCCTTGCCCTTCTTCGTCTCCCGTTCCTTCTCCATCTTTTGTTTCTTCTTCGCCATCTCCTTTGCAACCATGTCCGAAAAGTCCTCCTTCGACCCGGTAACACCAGCAGACCCACGTGAGTGCTGGTCGTATTTCCGGCGAAGCTCCTCCTCCGAGAGCCCCTCCAGCTCTGTAGCATCGAGCGAAACCTCCACGCCATTGGATTTCCGCTGCAAATGTTCCGTTCGTCAGTTACGAATAGATATCAGGAAATAGGCGTACCTTTGTCCCTCTCTCGTCTCCCAAAACAGGTATAGGTGCTCCAGATGCAGTAACAGCAGCAACATCGTACCCTCTTTCGCTTCCCATGATTCCCCGCACCGACGTCTGCTTCTCCGGAACAACCTGGTACAACGACCTCGGACCCATATCTTCCTCTCTCTCCCTCGACGGAGCTGTTTTCCGGAGTTCCAAGAAATCGGGTGTCTCCAGTCCCCCTGCAACAGTCGATACGACAGACGTAAGACCAGAGGGAGTTTCGAGACCCGATGGTGTCTGCAGGCCATCTGATGGAGCGGCAGACTCGGGCCCTTCCTCTGCTTCCGACTCTGATTCCTCCTCCTCCTCCTCTTCCTCCTCCTCTGCAAGTCGTTCAGTGAATACGTCTGTTGAACTAGTGCTACCAGAGGGTGCTTACCTTCGGGCTCAAGTTCACCCCATGGGTTCTTGTCGATTGGTTCACCGATCTAAAGATGACGTGAACACTCGACCGAGGGTTTTATGAAAGTTGTGTCACGTACGTTAATATCACTGACTTTGGGCAATACGCCAAAGACGTCACCGTAGAGCGGCCGGTTGTATTCGTCCAGAGGAGGTTTACCCCATCCACCGGGATGGAAACCCCACTGCGCGCCTTCCGGTATGGGTGCGTTCAGACCTGATATACGTAGTGTAGGGTAACTCGGCGGAGGTCCAAATCGTTGCATGCTAATGAGCCACGGGGGAGGCGCCAGCGGTGGAATGGACAAGGCTTCGACGAGTTCGGGTGACAGATCGCCAGGTCGTTTCTCCTTCAAGGATGTCTCGAATTCTTTGCCCTCGTAGTACCTGTGCGAAGAGTGGCATGAGTGAGCATGTTATGTCGGGGTAAATTGAGAATACACTTACATCTCACCAAAGCTGGTCACGAGGGGCTTCGTGGCGAACTTGAAAAATGCGTCATGCAATTTCTGGTAGTCGATATCTATCTTTCCCATCTTTGGTTGAACCCGCTCCCTCGTCTTCGCTTTGAGCGACATGTTGGCCTCCTTCTCTTTGATGGCATCCCTCATTGTAGCAATACCAGTGTCTGCTATATATGAGGGCAATTGGAATGGCGGTTTCTCTATACCTCTCTTGCCCTGCAAATAATCCCTCTTTGCGCTCCAGTGGGCAGGAATGGGTACGGTGTTCCTATAGCATTTGAGATGCAAGAGTAATCTCGGATCTGCAGCGGAAGGATCAGTCCACTCGACTGCTTCGGGCTTTGGAACAAGCTGTTTAAGTTCGGCAATGGTAAGTCTGTTCATTTTACGTTGTTTCTTTTTCGAGAAGGGTTTTTTGGGTGCATCCGAATCGTCCGAACCTGCGTCGGAAGCCATGCCGTCGTCCGGATATATAATTTCGCCTTTGGTAGGCTCAGAACTCTTGACCTATAGAGTCGTCAACTTGGCGTTTTCGCAAAGTTCAATGTGGGGACGCGCACCTCCGAGGGATCGATGGGAGCCTGGAACTTGGCAAAGATGTCGGAAAAGGCCTCGAGGGCCGGGTCTTTGACATCCAGCTGCTCAACCACGTACTCGACATTGTCACCAACAAAGTCTTCCGAGCGCTCTCTTTTCATGTCCCCGTTCGAGGAGGTTCCATTCGAGTCCTGTACGCACAGGTCGATCAGACAACATAGCAAGAGGAGAGAGAAAGAAACTGACCTGTCCCGAGGTAGCAGCAGCCTTCCTCTGCTTTATCTTTGCGCGGCGTAGTTGGTTTTTGGATTGAATTGCCTTTGCATTTGCAGCACTTATACCATTCACTGCGGTGGGCATCGTTGCAGTCGAAAGACAATTTCTCCGGATAATTACATAATCTAAAAGCACGGGATCGTCTATTCTTCCCACGATAGTCACCGGTCAGTCTCGGGGGAAAAAGTTTCCTTGACGTTTCTTTCTCTGCAACGACGACGTGATGGCAAAGAAAAAGAACAAGCAGGTCAGTTCACATCACAACCTCATAAACATTGTCTGACTAGTTCTTAGGTCATTCGGCCATGGTGCTGGTATTGCGAACGAGAATTCGAGGACGAGAAAGGTCTGTGCGCCCCCATGGCTGGCTGTTACCATCGTCATGACTCATCCACTACGCAGTCCTCATGCAGCACCAAAAGGCAAAGCATTTCAAGTGCAACATGTGTCCCCGTCGCTTGAATACCGCCGGTGGTCTTGCAGTCCACATTCAACAAGTACACAAACTCGAGCCCGAAAAGTGAGTCGTCTTTTTCTTCTTGATTCATTACCGATCCGACATCCATATCCTTCCCACAGCCTCCCACGAATCGAGAATGCTCTTCCTGGTCGTGATGGCTACGAAGTCGAAATTTTTGGCATGGAAGGCATTCCTGCTCCGGACGTGGCAGACTATAAACGCCGCAAGGAAATAGAACTCGGCCTCGCAGCGGGATCAATATCCCAACCACAAGCTAAAAGGCCCAAAGTGGACAACAAGCCTCTCTCAGAGGAGGAGCTTCGCGCTCAGCTTGAAGCCCACAAGGCGCTCATGGGCGGTACCTCCACCGATGCCGCATCCGCAACTGCACCATGTACATCCGAGGGTGGGGCGGTGTATGGCGCACCGCCTCAAGCATATACGGCTCCTCCTATGCCTGCCATGCAACCACTTCCGACCGGAATGTCACCACCACCAGGAATGATTCCAGGTGCGCCACCCACTCCGTTTATGCCTCCGGGAGGTGCACCTCCTACGGGGGCATTCCCAGGTGCGCATCCTCCTTTCCCACCTCTCTTCTCCGGTGCACCTGGTATGCCCGGTTTCCCCCCTGGGTGAGTCCATGCCTCGCTTGCAAGGTTTGTTTCAATCTCTTGACAATTGATACTGACAATATTTTTCCCATCGTGTTCGTTTTATATGATGACGTACTAGGCCCCCACCGCCTGGGTTCCCGATGCTCCCTCCAGGGATGATGGCACCTCCACCTGGTATGCCTCTTCAAGGTACGCCCCCCTTCCCGCCAGGCATGTCTCGCCCACCGCTCGCCCCTCCTCCGGCTTTTGTACCTGCTGCATCTGGTTCTCCTTTCCTTCCCCCCGGCATGAACGGAAACGTTACGTCAGCCACTCCCATTGCGGGCAATGGCACCCCTACGCCGGCGTTGCCTGCAAAGCCTGAGCCACCTATTGGGTCAGTATCTGCCCAGAGTCAGCCCCCACCGCTTGTACTTCCAAATCCAGCTTTGGAACAAAAATACACACCCTTTAAGAAGAAGACAGAACTTAAATATGTAGATCCCAACTTCTCTCCAGTGCGTATCCTCTGTTGTTTTGTTGGTCGATGCTCATAGTTGGTGCATATACAGGAAGAGAAACGTGCACATACGTCTCAATATTATTTTGCAAAGGAAGCGACAAATACTGCATCATCACCTTTAGCAGGTCTTGTTCCAGAGGAGATGAGAGGGAAGAAACGTGCGAGAGCCGAGGATTTCCTCTAGGCTGTCCTTCCCCGTCGGTCTTGGTCTTCTTTGCAAAAGTTGCAGGTCGCGATGAGTGGTTGGTTTTTGCAGATTTCGGGTTCAGGTCATGTTGTCGAGCGAGAAGAGGGAGGTCTGAAGGGTGCGCCGGTTCTTGTGTGTGATAGACGAAGGACGGAGACTTGATGACCCAGTCCGTCCCATCTATCTCTGCTATCCTTACCCCTGAACTTTCCGCACTCATCTGATCTTCTTTGCCTTTTCCCCCGATCACCAACTCCTCTCCCCAATGGTTCATTGTCAGCGATGATACTCAATGAAAAAGGACATGTACGTTCATGTGGTAGGGACCTTGAATTTTCTGTTGTCTGTCTCACGTCTTCTCCCCCCTTGTCAAACCTTGGTGAAAAGCGGAATCATCATCCGTCGTGGTGTGCGTACGTGACACGGTCGGTTCGTTCTCTATCATGCTTCTTGTTGTTTTTTCCCCTCCGTCCTTTCTTCCCCTAATAGATTGATGTTTGTTGTTTTATTGTGAATATGAATATACCACTATATACTACAACGATGAGAGAGGATCGTGAGCGTGGGGTCCTCAGCGCTGAGCAGCCGTAATCGACTCTAAACGACGAATACACATAGTCCCATGTGCCGTTCGATTCGATTTCCAAGTGTCATGATTACGCTCTTAGGATTGCAGGTGTTCTACCTACTTGGCACTGCACTATTTGTGAAACCCCGAGAACACGAGGCTGCCGAATCCTCCGGATTCTGTAATGGCATGTGGCTTTATCCTGTTGTCAATGTAAGACCGATTTTCGACTCATCGACATCCATGGGCTGTGGGGCGATCCCTGGTTCTGCCAAGTGACTAATGACGGGTGGCTGCGGCAGAAGTCCATGGCAAGAGTCGGAGTACTTGGTGGCCGATTCGGAGGAATCACAGATCGGAAGTCGCTGGATCCGACAAAGACACTATGAGTCCGACTCGGACTAGCTATGTATTAGGTGGAGCACCTTCCTTCCCCGCTGCACCTCTTTTACAGTGAATACGTATATTGTTACCGAAAAAAATGGCCAAATGTTACAGCGTACCACATGTCCATCAAGCACTCCCGCTGACGTGAAGTTAGGTTCATGCAAGAGAGATTGTCGACGGAGCACCTTGGCAGCTCCCCCCATGCTCACCAGTTCGACAGTTTCAATGCCTTGGCATTCAAGACAAAAAGTTGATACACTACTCCAAATTGGCAGGTGCCCACAATACACATCGCCCACTCGCATTGCCCGTCGCACTCCGCTCGACAACACTCGGATGCATACACGCGACAGCCTGAACCGCAGTGATCCTAGCGCGTCCAATCAATCAAGACAGTTCGAGAACGGTGAAGAGTCAACGCACCGTGCGGGATCTGATAACTTTGCGACGAGGTCTCCCTGGATGGCAATGATGTCAGAGTGGATGAACAAAAAAGTCTTGAATCGAGGAAAGGACGCACCTTGCAGGAATAAATGTTGAGGGAGCGATCCATATTCCCGACCTGATGTATAGTACACATCGGTATTACGTTCTACTGGTGGTGAGTTTAAGACGCACCGTGAAATGGGGGTAAACATCTGGATTGGGGCTCCATACGGCGCGCAAAGGTGTCACCCATCTTCCCTGGATTAATTGTTAATCATGAATTGGAACCCCGAAAACAGAGGAGCGCCTGCTACTTACAGTCTGGCAATTGTGCTTTATGCGACTGAAGGGTGTGAGTGTAGGGAAGACGGGAGAAGAGTCGTATTTCCCCGCATCGAGCTCCCAAACTGGTCGTCGTTATCGTCAACACTAAACCAGCACGAAACATGGACAGTACCCACTCCTCAGCGTGTCATCGTAACTGGTACTCACGATACTTCGCCCTCTGGGATCCCAGAATGCAGAAGTGACAGATTTTCCGTGGGCGTGTTCACCGCGAAGCGCCCCACCCCCTTTTTTCGACTCGATGAATTTCTGGACCGTCTCAAAGTCGAACTCAAGCGGCCCAGAGGAGGGCTTCGAAGGCGAAGATGGTGGTGTGGGCAAAGACGCGGAACCTTTGTGTTGCTTGGACACGAGGGAGTCCAGTTTTCGAGTGTCCCATATCCTGCGCTCACAAATGAATCACAGATGAGACGAGACGCGAGGTCGCTTACTTTAAAGATCGGCTGTTCGAAGCCGTCAGGATCAAATGGGGACTAGTCGGGTTTATACTGACACTCCCTATCTTCTGGTCAGAAAGTCCGTACCAGCGGGAATGTTCAGGGCCTTCCCGGAGGTCTAAATGAGTTACGCCTCCAGCCGCATCGGATATCCACATTTCATAGCCGGAAGGGATCAGATCAAGAGAAGTAATCAAGACGTCTGAAGACGAATATACTTGATGAGAAATGCCTGAGACGAAGGAAAATTGGCGGACAGTGCAATCATAAGATGTCGTGTACAGCTGGTGGTGGATGATGAGAAGGTGGATATAGCCCAAACCGAACGAACTCACGCTGTGTGAATCTATTGGGTCTATCCTGATTGACGATAGGGAGGATTTGGAGGTGGCGGGCCAGTGTGGTTGAAGGCGCCAGTATCTACCTTGTGAACCCTCGCTTGTGGGACCAACATCACCATCTTCATCGGCCACTTCTTCAGCAGGTGCTCGCGCATCCCAAATGCCGAGTTGCCCATGCTTGTCTACGAAACTGTTGGAAGAGAGACAACCTGAAGCTAATTTACTTACCTCCAAAAAATATCAGATCCTTCGTTGGTTCCGGATGATATGTCGCACTATAGAGTCGGTCCTGTGTTACTTTTGCCCTCGAAACGACCTTCATTTTTCCTAGCCTCTTCCTGAGCTCCTGAGCCTCCCTTTCGTCATGTTTATCGTTTTCATATACCCACGCGTCCACATTGCCTATCCCCCTCGGAATGGACTTGCTAGTGATGGCTTGTAGTGAACCCCGCAAAGCACTCAACTCCTCATCGCTTAGTTCCTCGGCCGAAGTAAGCACCGCGAGGTCGAGATCCTGTGGCCTGGGACGCTTCGCCGAACGCGCTTGCTCTTCCACCAAGACGCGTTCCTCCTCTTCCTTCTTCCGCAGCCCCTCAGCCTCAGCCAATCGTTTCCGTTTCTGCGCGGGTGTCTCGTTAGGGTCGACCTCGGGCCCCTTCCGCAGCCGCGCGCTCTGTCGACGCGGCCCTTCCTCAGGCAATTCGCGCTTGACCCTTTTGGATGGAGCAACCGGCTTTGCTTTCGGCGTGGATTTCTGCTTGACTGGCACGCCGAGGGTCGCGACGGCACCCTTGAGCTCGAGTTGTTCGAGAAGCGCACGGTTACGGGCTATGTTTGCCTCGCGTTCTAGTTCGCTGTGTTCAGTAGCATAAGCACGCACTTTTCCTGCGCTAAACGTTGCACTTTACTTACTAGGCTGATAATTCTGACATGATTTCTGTCGGCTTGTCGGGAGAAGTGATGTCCGTGGGAAAATGAAACGCGTCGCGTCACGTCGCGATGATCACGCGTTGGGTCGCTCTACCCAGGCTCGAGGCCAGTCTGTCATAAGTGTCAAGTTCAAATATCTATCTATTGATACAGTCTAGTAAGTGGGGCTCGTCTTCCAGCCAAGCTACAAATCTCCTTTACCTGATTGACATCCACACGCCCGATAATGTCAAGTAGTTGTACAAAACTAAGAGGTATATGATCCACGAATCCACATTTCCCGAGTGTCGCCTTTCGAAACTAAACTCGACGACCACTCAACCAAAGTAATTATACGCCAGAGATGTCGGCCACCCATCAGCGGTAAGCAGCGAGTTCCCATCGTTGACCCCCTGCAAATCATGCATCACTCCTGAACGTCGGATCAGTCGCGAGCGCTCGTCAAAAGAAAAAGAAGTCCGGCGTACCAAACGGAAAGGCGGCCTCGACCCACGGAGTATCGTTTACGAAATCGTCCACTGCACTTTGAAATGCATAGATATCAGACATCGACGCTTGGCTGCCGCTGCCGCTGAAATTCTATTGCAACATCAGTGCTCTGGAATGGATACCGGCAAAAGACTTTACTTGGTCTGCAAACTCGGTGATCCATATAGGTTTGTTGTACGCGTCGTGCAAGGTTGTGGCATGTTGGATGAACGCTTGCGGGTCGGTGCCATAGAAATGAAACGCGATGGCATCGATCTGTCGCAAGTTGCAAAGTCAATATCATGTTACAATTACAGTGACCGAACACCTTACTTGGCAGTCGGTACACCCTTGCACGAACGCCTGCATCCAATCAAGTCCTGCTTGATCGTTTGTGCACGCTGGAGATATAAGGTAGTATCCCTGGTATTTGAGCGGATCTATATACTGTTTCCATAGCAAGATACCGTCCCCGGGGCTCATGTTCGATTGAGACGGCTCGTTTGGCCTAGGTGATCGCATCAGAAGCGCGATTCAGGAAAGTTGTAAACATACTCGTTCATCCCCAGAACTTTAGTCGCATATCCTGGAACTACCATGCTCTGGAAATCGTCAACCTGATTCCACCCCCATAACATGGGAATACCCTCCAGACCAAGCTGGGTTGTCGAAGGGGGCAGATACGGGCTCCAGGTATATAGACTGAGGTTGAAGTTAGCATACGCGCAGAAGACGAAAAATAACAATCGCACTAGCTAACTTTCGGACGGGCAAAGTTCGAAAGGTACGAAGCGTCCCCGTTGGGCCACGCCAGTCCCCATTTCTTGAAACTGGGTCCTCCGGCTCCTGTAGCGTTTGCATCTGACCCCTCGGAACTTGCTGGCGATTTCGAACGATGACCATGTTCAGAAGCGTCACAACGCTTCAAAAAATACTTACGCCCACCACGCTTGCGTTTCTCCTGCGCGCCGTGTCCGTGCATAGAGATGCCCTTGTGTTCGGTGACGAACGCGCCGAGTTGTTTTCCGTCGACCTGAATACTGTCTGCAAGCGTTCGACCTGGTAGTGTGGTTAGGCAGAAGCAGAAAGCGAGGGATGCGAAACGAAGATATCTAGTCATCTTGGATGCTCGCCGGGAGTCTAGGGGGATGTTGTTCAGAAAGCGGCGGGTGCGGTGTCCTCTCTTTTGAACTGCAGTTTGACAGGAGGATCAAAGGGGACTGACTGGCCAAGCTTGAAGATAAACCTGAGGTTGGTCGGCGTTACAACCATATTCGATGCAATGAACGGCATGTCCAAACCGATGGAATTCAGCTTGACTGAATCGGCGGCATGTACCTCGGCAAGGTAATTCCTCGGACATGATATCAACGAAGGCATTTTGGCATGCCGTTTGGCGAATCTAGGACCCAGAGGTCAACATTGGGGAAAAGGGTCCAAGCTCAGATGTCCAATCATGGATGTCTCGGCTTGAATGAACTTGTTGATCACAGATGTTCTGAACGGTGCCGAGTCCGCCTTGACTGCGAGCTCAAGGTAAGAGGCAGCGGGGTTGCCTACATAGAATCCAATTGCGACACTAGATGGCATTGAGAGGATGCCAGATTACAAATCACTACAGTACCGTGACTATCACAAACGTCACATATCTGCATGTCGTGCTAGTAGCGCTGACCACGGCTTTGCATCATTATTTCGTTGACACCAGAGGACTCGCGGAGAATGTAGAAATACGACTACCGTCTTCATTGTTGCTTCAGGCGTACTCACTCCAAAGCGCAAAATGAGGCGAGCAAACTCCTCTGGCCATTCGGACCGCATTCCCGACTCCAGGAAGAGGAAGTTGATCCGCTCGTCAAGTAGTTATGTATGTGGTCTAGGCTGGCAGTGCGTTATCTCAGAGGAGTAACCTTGCATCTTTTAACGTTCACCGGCACCTCTCAACCGGTTCGCAGAGCAAGGTTGTGGCATAAACGACAGCGCACGTGCACGCAATATAAATATTCGAACAAATATTCATGTTACATGGAAAGGATCTCGATCACAATCTCCATCAATAGGGCGGGATATTTTTATAGAAATGTCCGCGTCCGCATCCACGCCCATGCCCACGTCTCTGGCCTCCGAATTCGACATTATCAACCATATTCAGACTCACAAGCGCCCCTTCCACACCCGCCAGAGATAGACCGATACGCCCAATGCCAGCGCGGCGCACAGTGTACTCACCTCGAACGTCAACCTCCAGCATGCTGGTCCGTAACATACCCCTTCTAATCTAGACTCTGAGTCGACGTGCACGGCGGTGACGAAGGCGTAGAGGTAAGAAAAGGCGGGGGTGCCGATGAACGGGGCGTAGGTCATGATGCCAAAGTTGCGGGCCAAATTGGGGAGGCCGTATATGGAGGAGACGAGAGAGGGACTACGGCAGAGAGTCGTGTGGTTGTTAGCAAACTGAGATAATATCAAGGAAAACGTGGAGGACGTACAACGTAGTGAATGCGCATCCGTACGCAACGCCAGCGCCCACACTATTAAAAAGTACCGAAAGTACAGGGTTAGATGTAGACGAGGCATGAAACGAAAGAGGGAAACGAGCCTGAGCGGCCAAATGCTCGCTTGGTCTTTGACGCCAACAACCATCCAAGTGTAGGTACAAACGAGGGTGGCGGCGGAGAACGCTAGGAAAACGATTCTACTTATACGATGGTTCTTCAAGGGGCCACGGTTGCGAGAAGCCACAGGCGAAACAAAGTCCGCAAGAGTACCGATAAGAAGCCGTGAAAGTGTATTTGCGATGGAGAGCACGCGGACTTGAGTTGCAGTCACTTCGCTAAGAGAAGGGGTTTCGGCGAAGGCGGTCAAGGAAGGTGTTTGATTCGGAAGAGACAGAATGATGGTTCCGATGTTGGAGATGACCATCTCGCACTATTCAATATGTTAGCGAGAACAGCACCGAGTAGATGTTCTAGGACGTTGAAGCAAAGCAGGACTCACAGATCCGAGGATGATGAACATGATAAAGGCAAGCGCCAAAAAATTGCGGTCTGATATAACACTCAGTGCATTATATTTGGACTCTGGGTATTCGTCAGAGACTGAAATGACGTCGACCTGAACTTGTTGGTGTTCATCGTCGTTCCTATTAGACTTCGAAAGCAGCGCAGTACATTCATCCGGTACTTCCGGGTCACTTGTGAGAATCGGAGAGCTAGATTCCTCCTCGGGGGCCGAGGGAATGATGTGCATGGTAAGACCTCCTATGAGGTGCAAACATCCACAGAGTATAGCAATGAATTGTAGGAATTGAGTGACATTGATTTGGCCATCGGGGGATGAAAAATATCGTGATGCAAGTATGGAGAGAAATGTGGGTGAGAGTCCAAAGAGGGCAGTGCTTGCCCCCGCTGCCATCCCGATATAATTTGGGAAATTTTTAGAGGCCGCAAAGACGGATGCAAAGTAGCTACATATGTGGCATACCGTCGTCAACGGAGGTGAAGCGGAGAATCGAGAGTGTACGTACGAGAATGTGATACCCACACCACATATAAAGAAATATATGACGAGGCGGTGAAACGTATAGACCGAAGGTTGGGTGATCACGGTGTCTGGTGACATGGATATCTCACTAGCAAATAAGCCAAAGCCGGCCGAAAAGAGGCACGCAGCGATCAAAGAGCACGTCCAGGCACCATAGCGATCAAGTATCTTGCCAACGATAGCTCCAAAGGGATATTGGCCCATCAAACCGCTGTTTGACAGGGAAGTAAATATAAATGGGCGAGAGCAGGGAGGTGTGACGTACACCATGGCGATAGTGGTCAATTGGGGTTGTGTAAACTTCAAGTGTGTTGCCAACACTGGCGAAATGATCGGAAAGCAGAAGACGCCACCGGCGCATAATCTGGTAGACAGCGTACGTTAGTATCAGTTCTTCCATAGTTGCCGTTTAAACTGGGACGAACGCATTGGCGCCCACAGAGAAGCACAATAACGCAACTCTTATGCGGCGGAGATACGCTCGAGTCGATGCCTGCTGAATCGAGGCGAACATCTATGATAAGGATAATTTTATCCTTGTACTTGATATGATGTTGACGCCAAGGGGGATGGTGGCAACTTCCCAACTTCATAGCTTTGACTCGTGACATCAAAATGTTCACACACGCCAACCAGTGTTCGGTTCTGCTGATTGCCGACAACTGTCCAATGTTTTGATCGATCGATGTCAAGTTACATAAAAATACGAAAAAGATCTTCTGCAGGTCCACGTTCTCGTAGTCAAAGCTCAAGGGAAATTGAAACCATCCATGAAGAGCTATTTTGTTCAGGGGCTGATTGTCCTCCTGAGGTTAACAATGTGTCAACCCAACCAAAACGGGAACAAAAGAGAAACACTGAGCTTCTCGGCACTGGGCCAATTGTCCACCACGATGAATAAAAGGCACCACGCAATATTCCACTCCTCCTACTTCCACCCATTACTGGAGGCGGTTGCTGGTCAACCTACTTAAGGTCTCGGTCTATTGCTCTTCACGATCATCAAAAGTTCCACTGGCATGGAATCATTTCCTCTTTTCTTCAGAGTTCGTGCAATCGCCTTCAGTGAGTCATTCTAGTGTTTCTGCAGCCACGCAAACTCACACTATCATATGTAGCATGCATGATGTTGCTCAGTTTTCTGTGGCTTGTCTTGCTATGTGTTGAAACGTTTGCACGGTGGAATGTGGCCGACCCAATCAGTCGTGCGTCGACCCGATGCCCTTGCTCTGTGTCCGGTGTCTAACGTGCAGCTAGGGTCAATGATGATTTTATTCATTCTCACGAACTCCATTACCTTGATTATGTTGCCCATTCTGTAGGTCTATTTTTTGCATACTTGGCTCAATCACTAATACCGTGAGCTCAGTATTCTCGTGGAATTCCGTATCTGGCTAGACGCAGCGCGTTTGCTCCTTCTATTCGTCTTGCAAGCTGGTGTGTATTAATACCGGTGTTCATCATGATCAAGATAACCCTTTGTATCATAGGTTCAGCAGCCGCTGGTACTTACTGGACTCCCAGAATTCGATGTCCCGACCAAAGTGGGCCGTTACACTGTTCTCCTTGGCATGATATTGACATTGTGGTTCTTGCAGCTTCGGATGACGTTGGTATTTGTCAGCTCATCGGTGTCTATACCCTGATAGCTTGTTGGGTCGCACCCGCCATATGTGAGCCTCGAGCTCGTTGGCATTAAGAACGCCTACTTATTCATTTTGAACGACAGTAATTTTTTATTCGATCTATTTTGCGGTCATAGTCTATCTTCAGTCACGCATTCCGGTTGTTGTCAAGCCCAAACACCGTTCGGGCGTCGATCTCGAGACGGGTTCCACTGACACCATTTTCTTGTGGCGGGGGAAAGCGAAAGAAATTACTGGAGTCCAAAGCTCGAGCCCAAATACAAGTATCTCCTCTCGATCACTGCTTTTGCCTAGCATGGTTCAGGCTGGTCCTTCATCTCAATCACAGTTGTCGACACTACAGGGCCGTTCTTTGCCCGACACTCCACACCGGTCAACAATGCCAGCATTATCTCATGCTGATCAGCAATCCCTTCCTGTGCTTCCATCGGTACCTAGTCGATACCAGTCCCTTCCTGCATTTAAACATGGCAATGCCCCTGACCTCCGTTCTTTGTCTATCCCACTCCCTGTCCACAACCATATATCCCTATCGCAACCTCAAACACCCTCTTCATACACATTTTCTGCCTCTTCTTCCCGGAATCATTCCTTCGGTTCTGGACCCGGCGTCACGAAGGTACGGTTTGCTGATGATGATCGGTGGAAGTCGAAACATTTTTCGATGATACCGTCGTCTTCATCTCCTAGAGAGATGCACAGCGCTGAAGAGAGTCCTACGACTCCCAGCTCCTCGCGTGCGAGACTGTTGAAGCCAATTCCTTCTCACTAATTACGTAGCGCTAGAACTTGTATCAGTGGCATCTTTCTTTTTCCGACCTCATCTTTCTGTTTCCTTGCGCGGACTTGAAGTGTGAACTCAAGGACAGAAGTAGTAAAAAGTATCTGTAGAACTGGTGCTTGCCAGGCACCGGCGCGGGATCATCCAATATTGGTGTGACAAGCACTAGGCTGCGGCCGCAAATTGATCCTCAAGTTTGATGCTAGTGACTTAGCTAAGTCACACTTCGACGCGTTAACGATATCGACACGATGGAAAGCTGGGATCAGGCCGCGTTCAAGGCAAGTCCAACGTCATGACATCTTGTTTGCCCTCGTCCTCACCATGTGACCGTCTTACGCCCGTCGCCCAACGACCCCGCCGGCCACCGCGTACCGGCATGATAGAATATTCTCCGGACCACATCCCAACGTCTTGGTCACCTCCAAGAACGTCATGATTCCCAAGGCGTGCTCGCGCGACGCGACATCGCCACGTACCTCGCTCAAGGCCATCTCGCTCTCGCACGCACAAAAGCCGCGGCGCTCGTTCAGGAGGACAAGATGGGGGACTTGTTGGAGGAACTGGAGATGTTCGTGGGTACGGTGGGAAGACATGTTGGGGAGTTGGGCTCGAGTGGAGGGATTGGGTTGGGACTAGGGTTGGATATGAACGGGGGAGGGGACCAAGAAGAAGAACGGAGGAAGGTGGGGAAGGAGGAGGAGGGCAGAGGGTATGGTCACGCCGGGTGAGTTGCTGCAGGTTTTTGATTGAAGGTGTGACTGACGGTCGCGTCGGGTGCTTGGTCGCTGGATCCTGCGGGTCGCTGTGAACGTTTAGGAGGTCGCCGCGGTTGAGTCCCGTCTTGGTCGAGGCTGCAGCGAGCATTATACACGCAGCGCCGAGTACAGAATCCAAAGGTATGTAACGTGTGTTCTCGGTCCACTGAGGGCACATCATGCGAGTTACCTCTAACTTGATTCCGTCCTCATGAAGATTTGCACGCTGTGAGGGAGGTCCTCATACAACGATTGGGGCTGCCGTTTTCCCAGACGGCGTCAGGGAGTCTGAATAACCATGTTTCTCCGCGCGTAAGTCACCTTTCTCTACCTCACTTCCCTGACTTCTTCAACTCTTTTTCGTGGAATGACTTTCTGACGAGTGGGTTGGTTTTTGGAATATAGGTAATGCAAATTCTGTCCACTTCGCCACCCACGGCATCAAAAATGGACCAATATCTCGTTGACATTGCACAAACGTATGGGGTCAGATGGGTGCCTGAACCCCGGAGAGAAGATCTGTACGTCCAATCAAGACAGCAATCTGAACCCTAGGATCTATTCTGATTTTCAAATATTGCGATAGCGTCAACGTCATTTCGGAGATCTTGCGCGTGGATGTCAGTTCGCCGCCCGTCGTGGATCTTCCACGTTTGCGCGAGATATGTGCACGCGGTTCGTGATATATCTCGCACATGCAGATTTTGAACTGTAGATTTGATGGTTGTTTGATGATAGGTCTTCCTGATGATCCACCCTGGGTACGACCTCGCATATGGAGGTGAGAGCTTCTTGTTTACATATGACGCGTGTCATTAACAGAATACGGACGTGGATGACAATTGGGTAGGCTGATGTTTGGTACCCTCCCGGTGTTGAAGCCAACATGGGCTAAGGAGAATCAGAAGCAACGAGATAGTTATTATGTACGGCTTGCTTTAATCTTTACCAGAAATTTTTTGTTGAGAGTTCAACTGATTCACTTGACAGGACCTCGTCCGTCGTCTCCTCACCCCCCTCGATTCTCTGCCTTCCCCGACTGACCCATTATCCCCAACCGACGCGCTTCTCGGCCGAATATCAGATTCCCTTTTCAACGTTTCCCCAGACCTTTTCATACTACTCGGAAACGAAACGAATAGCACGTACTCGGGCAAATGCCCACTCAACCCGACCGCATCCGACACCATCCGCATCCCATGTGCATTCAATCTCGACACGCGGCTAGCACTGCTCAAAGGCGACAGCGACATCTGTGCGACACCAGAGATCCGCCTCGAGTCGGATCCCAATGGCAGTCCAGATCCAACGTCATCGCCGCCGCATTCGTCCACATCAACGGATCTCGCTTCCCGACCTCAGCGTCATCCGACGACACTCCTCCCTTCCAGAGCGTTTAACACGCCCCCCGCACATCATGCCCATCTCTCTGCTCTTTTGCGTCTTCTGTACATTCACAGCATGCTGAACCCGGCTGTTCAATCGCCACACGTCCCCTGGCTGCTCGTCCCTGTCTATAGTGCACTCGTCGGAGAGACTCATGAAGATGACGCGGCACACGCTGAAGCAGATACGTTTTGGGTGTTTGAGGCACTCGTGGGAGAGATTGCCGAGATGGAGGAAGAGGATGGGAGGAAGGTTTGGACGAGAAAGTTAAGCGAGCGGATCAACTGGGCGGATGGTGAACTTGCTACCAGTCTTGTACGTTGTTTCTTCCTTTTTTTCGTGATTGCGCGCCGACGCGTTGATGCTTGTTGGGCCTGCTAACTCTCGATGAATCCATGACAGCATGCAACTGGGCTCGATCCAGCCCTTCCACATTACTCATAGTCAGTATAAGCTCTGTTCCGCGTATCTTCTTTCCGCAGTGGTCGGGAGGTTTACTCATGCTCACGGTTCTTTGTACAGCCGTTGGCTCGCGCCATTATTGGCCCAGACTCTTCCTTTGTCCTCCTTGTTCCCTATTTGGGACGTACTCTTTTCCCGTCCAATGCGCACGCGCGACAACAACCCGAAACTTGACTACCTTGTCGATATATGCACTGCGCTTCTTGTGCGTGCACGCGCGCCTCTCTTTAGGTACGTGTCAAACTATCTGGAGACTTCCAAGCCACTCTGATTGACGTACTGTTCCCCTACCATTTGTTGCGCGTAGGCTGGGGAAGCCAGAGAGGAATGTACCGGGTCTTTGGACACAAGAACATGCAGCACTTCGACCTCCTTCGCCTCTTCGTCCATGGGAACTCAGTGATGCGTTCACGGAGGGCATTGCGCTTCTCATATCCTACCCGATCGATGCAGCGGGCGGAATAGACCGGGTTCTTCAAACAGCTTCGGATCTCGCGCAAAAATGGAACGAAGCCAGGGATAGAGAAAAAGAGCGAGAACGCGAGAACGTTGGATTTGGAGCGCGGATTAAGCAACAGATATGGAAGGGCTTTACGAATCAGGTTGCAGATGGGAGCCCGGAGGAAGAAGAGGAGGAGGAGGAGGAGGAGGAGGAGGAGGAGGAGGAGGAGGAGGAATCAGGGGAGCACGATGACGGGAACGAGACGGAGACGCCTGCTGTGCCGACGCTGACGTCGATGCTTGCGACTACGGTGTGGAGGGGGATCACGAATCAGAGTTCCATGGACGACGAGCTGCCGTCGCCGCCGTCGCCCCTGTCCGAACGACGATCGCCGAGTCCGGAGGAGCAAGAAAAATCGTCGGTAGACCCTTCCTTGTCGACGCCATCGCAGGCCAGTCTGTGGGAATACGCAGGAAAACTCAAAAACTCGGACACTGTAGCTGCGTTCTCGAAAGTGAGCACAAACTGGCGTGCTTTAGCACTGGATGCATGGCGTGTGCGCAAAGGGAGCGATGCTTCCGTGCCTTCCACACCCTTGGATTCTGGACAATCACCGCTACCAAGGGCTAAGAGCGAAGGCCCTCCCCAGCCAGGCAGTTCGTCAAGTCTTGGTGGTACAGATCTGCCGAGTCATCAACGGGGATCATTGCTTGGGACGCAACGTGACAGTGCCTCCCCAGACCCACCCAGACCTGCCTTTTTTCGTTCTCCCCGGGAGAGTTTCCTTCTTCAGCCTCGTCGCCAACTTGCCACGGCGCCGCCAAGTCCGAACATCTTAAACCCCACGCTGCCTTCACTTCGGGACTCAGACAATGAATCGAACGCATCATCATTTATACATCGAGCGGGCACCTCGATCGCTTCCCTTTCGGCGTTTCAATCGTCCCAATCGACGCAGAAGAACGTACCTAGGCCGCTCATGCTTACCTCGCGTGATGTCGTGACGAGCAGGTCGCCGCAGCCGTTCTCGTCGGCTCGTTCGGAGGGCTCAACGCCAGAGTACCGTGGAGGCCAATGGACCGACGTGTTGTTAGCTGCCAAGAATCGTCACGTGATCAAACAAGAATCCGTCTCTTCGACTTCGTCGCTTTCATATTCCGAATCCGCGAACAGGTCACCGTATCCGTTTTCTTCTGGACACTCGCGGAGCGCGGGCACGGGTCCACGCTCGGATTATGAATCGGATGGGTCGTCGGTGGCCGCGACGAGTCGAAGGGTCCCCCTGAATCGCAAGTCGGTTTCGCCAATGGCGTTGGCCTCTCGAGCGCCGTATTTGCCTTGGAATGCATCGTCTGTGGGCGGAGGACGCAGTCCCGGGCATCCTTTTTCGAATGGGAGTGTAACGGCAGAAGAGGTGGAGATATCGAATTCAGATCGCGGATCGCGGCATTTCCCTGCAAGCGCTCCTGCGGTGACAGGCGCGAGAACTGGGACGGGGATGATGACAGGGTTCGATTCGCCGACTACGATAGGGTCCCCGCCGATCCCGCCTACGCCGCTCATGCCACCCGTGTCCGGTCTAGGCATCGTGCGTATCGTCAACGGGGGCACCGGCGAGAGAGGCCACAGCGGGACGAACTCGATATCGACGCTGAGCGAGGCTAGCGATGTCAATGCTGTGTCGCTCGAGCCTCCCTCCCAAAGCAGGCTTATCGTGCGCAAGAAGACGCCACCGATTCCGCCTCCAGCCGAGCGTGACGGCGGGGATAACCACGGAGAAGTACTGTTGTCATCGATGTCGTCGCCTTCCGAGTCGGAACAGTCGGAGTTATCGCTGGAGCGGACGCCTTCGGGAAAGGTGCCCGTTAAGTTGCGGTCGAAGCGGTACACTGGACCGCGGCCTGCGAACCTGCGTTTACGGCCTGTTGTTGTTGGAACAGGGTTATCGGAGCCACAATCACAACATTCACGGACACCGAGTCCGAGACAGCGGGGTACGGCTCGGGAGTGGCCAGGTGACTGTGACCCGACGACGCCACAAGCGACGGAGAGATGTTCGGTGGAGATCGATGGGGGGGAAGGTGCAGGGGAAGGTGGGGTTGGCGGGGTGTCGCCGAGGTCCCCCTTTGCGCGCAAGCCGTCCAAGGAGGCGAGGTTGAGGAAGATATCGACGGGGAGCCGGGAGACCAGACGGGTGAGGGACAGCACTAGCGGTGCGGAGGAGGGGGACGACGAAGGGTACGATGAACTGTTGAGCGCGTATGAGAGCGAGGAGGGAAGTCGGGAATGAGCGGTGCGCGTCTCGAGTCAATGCGATTCAAGTCTAAGAACTAGGATGCATCGGTGACGACCGCACTGGAAGGCTTTTTTTGCTGGCAAAGAGGGTTTTCAGCTGACCTGACATGATTAGATGCATACATATGATCATTTTGGAATGACATTGGGCCGCGGTTCCACCCGCCAAGTGTGGTTACATATACACGATTCGTCGGAAGGTGTCAAGCTTTCTAAGGAGAATAAAATACAGAATAAGGATTGTCTGTCGAAGGGAAACAATCAACACTTCTTTCTCTCCCGCTCGATGCGTACTGGCACTAATTCCAATGCCCCCAGTCTCATACTTCAGAGATCACGCATCCGCCCAGATACTGTCAGCAAGCTCCTTGACGAGCTGCAACTTGCGCTTCATGTCATCTGCCTTGAGCAGGTTACCCTCTTCGTGTGACGCGAAGCCGCACTGGGGTGAGACCGAGATACGCTGCAACGCTTCGTCCACCGTCTCTCCCGTACCACTCGCCACGATCTGCGCAGCCTCAAATACGCGTTCCCTGAGAGCCGCCTTGTCTTCAAGCTCTGGAAATTTGCTAGTGATGAGACCCAAGACGAGCGATTTGTGTTTGGGGAGGTATTTCAGGGGTTCAAACGTGCCTATAAGTTTCTCCCGATCAGCTGATGTAGCGAAATGCAACTCTGAAGAAAGAAACAAGAACATACCAGCGCGTTCGGTGTCGTACTCGAGGTAGTAACAGTCTACTTTCACATGGTTGAACAGCTTGACCGCGATCGCATCATAACCGCCCTCGGAGAAATGAATCGAGTATCTAAAATTGCCTCGACAGAGGTGAAGGCCAACTGTCATGTCCTGTGGACGCGTGGCGAGGCAGTTGTTGTACAACCGGATGTATGCGTCGAGCAGCGCGTCAGAGTCCGTGCCTTCGTCCTTCATGCCCTTGAGCATGTTGACGTCGCAAAAGTAGGCGAGGAGCGGGTCATCGATCTGGACGTTGCGGCAGCCGGCTGCATACAGGACCTCGAGTTCCTGCCGGTAGGCGGCGGCGATGTCGTTGAAATAGTCTTCACGGTCGTCGTATACCCCTGGCTTGAACGCATGTTCCCCTAATAGTCCGGTGAGTTGGGGTGATTCGTTAAAGCACTGGAAATGGAAGAATACATACCGTGACGTAGATGGAACCACTCTGGTGCTGCCAGAGTCAATTTAATATTTTTCACCTCGTCGGGATGGACGAGCGTCTTGAGTGCTTCGAATTGGGGAACATAGCCGGATTTAACCCATCGGATTTTGCCTGTGCACAACGTGGTAGCGGCTGGCTTGGTGTCTAAAGAATAGCATTTAAAATGTAGCATAAGATATTTCCATATGACGTGCACTTACTATTGGCAGTAAATGCATGTACATCGGGAACGTGGAGCTGTTGTGTGCCAAGTTATTTCCCCGGGGCTGAAGTAAACGGCTGATATGTAACTCACCTTGAAAATTTCCAGAGGTGGATTGTGAACCTCTTTGACCAGATCAACTTTGAGTTGCGCTAACATATGCCAGGACTGTCTCACCTTCGAAACCTTCCAGATATTCAAAGAAACCGTCATAGAACCTTGTTGGTATCCAGACGATCAGTTGCAAAAAATCACCTTAATCACAACGATACACACATATGTCGCCTAGTAGATCGCATGTCAGGATGGTGTTCAGCATTACAATGTGCTCACCAACCTATATTCGCCATCGGTAAAGCCCTTTATGCCGACTTCCCGTTGCATGTTAACTGCATTAACGATAGCTCGATCTTCGAGCTCCCGTAGTTGCTCCTGGGTGACTTCCTCTTTATCAAACTTCTTCCGGGCTTCGAGGAGGTATTCCGGACGAAGTAGGGAGCCGAGATGCTCAGCACGGAAAGGGGGTGTTTGCTTGGGCGCCATTTTCAGAAGATTGAGGATCGGACAGTGATGTACACTTCACAAGTGGGAGGTGCCAGCAGCGAGATAGCGACTTATAAGTAATCTGCCCCCCGTGGAGGATTGCACCTACACAAGGTGAAGAGATCTAGATGATCTGTTTTATCTGTTCTTCTAGACTCGGGTATACCGTATTTCCGATAACCAGACGGCTCCCGTGTAACCGATAATGGTGGCGTTTCGGTTTAGGACGCAGTAGGGTAATTCTTGAGGCGGGAGTTTCTGAAGGGGAGATTCCGAGGTTGGCTGAGAAGCGAGAGGTGAAGGTTCAACCTTCGAAGCTAGTCCAAGGCCGATTCCTAGGCAGAGATGATCAATGAGATCACACACGAATATCAGCAACTAAAAGTCAGAAGAATATTCGTTTCTCGATCAAGGTAGGTTCTCCGAAGAAGGAGAACTTGTTTGGACACCGTAGTCAAGGGTTGGATGCACCGTGAACGCTTGAAATAGGTTAGCTGAACTGTACTCGCGCCTGTGTGGAGAGACGCTAGGTGACGGAGATAGCCGACTCCAAGTCAATGATAAGAGACCAAAAGCTGGCAAAAAGAAAGGGAGTACTGAAAACGAGGCAAACGGAAGATTGGTGACGTTTACAGAGTGGCCCTTTGTACCTTGTGTCGTAGAAATCATTTAGACTTGGACAGGATGACGGCACGGAAATACACCTTCGCTACGAGACATGGCTGTCGTTCAACTGTCACATGTCACTTGCCAGTCGTGCCCTGCGATCCATGGCAAACGTCTCTAGACCTTTTCTGCCAGGACAAGCGAGTGGCACAAGCGAGAGGCACCGCTTCGGCGCTTACGCACTGGGAAATAACGCAATGAACGGTCATTGCATTTTTGCGTGACATACTTACATGTATGATCTCATTGGAAATAAGTGTGTCGACAATGAACATCATTGCCGCACGAAACCAATAATTTGCGCAATTTGCTAGATGAGTTTCATTGACTTTTCTCAGTAATTACTAGGATCTCTCTTGCCTCCACCACGTCGCTCATCCGTCTTGTAGCACTCGTCTGACCCCGTTTCAGCGCAACGCGGACACTCAGACGGAGGCCATGTTTCCATGATTGGTCGACTTTCCCCCGGTCACACCTGCCGTGCACCGGACACCCAGTCATAAGCACTTAAGCACTATTAGAAGGCCACTCACGCACACAATGGGCCCCAACCATGGCTGACGTGCGCTCAGCGCTCCCAGCCCAACCCTCCCTGACATTCTCAGGTTGAGGCTACCGTGCACATGACGCCAGGGCGCTACGCCCGGTCATGTGCTCGTTCTGCCTAGCTGACTGCCCAGCCCCGTGCTCTCCCTCCCTGGTGCGCACCTTACGCCGGGGCGCCATGCCCGGTCAGCTGCCCCTCCTACCGAGCCCTTAGTGCCCAGCTCCGTGTTCTCCCTCCCTGACGCTCTCAGGTCGAGGCTGCATGCCTGCTCAGGTGTCTACCAGACTCTACCTAGCCAGCTGGCGAGCTATTAGGCCCAGCTCCGTGCTCTCCCTCCCCTCCCTGACGATCTCAGGTCGAGGCTGCTGCGCACCTGACACTGGGCGCTACTTGCTCTCCCTGACCAGTAACCGTCGAGGCTGCCCGGTGCCGCGCACGGGTGCACGGGCATCATGCTTGTCACTTCCTCTTCCCTCTTCCTACCTGTTTGCCGGGTATGCCGCGGCAACTCGGGCTCCGGTTCCGGGCCGGAGAGTGCTTTGCCTTCCGTGTTTGGATGCTGAGTCACTCTCATCAGCCGCTGAGGCTCCAATCAAACGATAAGGGGTTATACTGTCAGAGGAAAAACCATGAGACCGAGAGATCAGCGACAGATATTCCTTGAAGCGAACGGATGAAACGAACGGAGACTAAGGCTGTGTCCACAAACCTCTTTTTCTTCTAAGGGAATCACGCTGTCCAGTGGAATCACTGAGTCTGACATCGCGACAGTTTCTCCGAAGCAACATTTATACACATGTTCTCATCAGCATCTGATCAAACGGAAATGGTACTCCAAGTCTTGGTCAGGACAGCGACTGTCATGCAAGTTCACACGAGGAATGATGTGCCCGGAGTGTGGAGCAATGCGCGGTTTGACGGCGACAGTGCACACCGACGTGCATCGTAGCATTTCCAGCACCCCGTAACGCCCGTCGCGACGTCATTTTCAATAACCGGTAGGGACTTCACCCTCAACTCCGACTCTGCCTCTCCTACTCCCCCTGGCTTCTCGCCACGCCTTCTTCCAGTCGTGCGTCAACGAAGATTTATCCCTTTCCCACATTTCGCGAATGGATTCAGAAGTGTCTTGAGGTGTACGAGTGAAGGTGATGCTCGGCGGAAGGTGGTGAAACCCTGGAACTCGGATTGCAGATGAGAACAGAAAGCACGATGAAGTCCCATTTCGGCGAGCTGTGGCCGCGAGGTCGGAGGTCGGAGCATGCAGATGCGGTAACATATCTGCCGGAGGGAAAAGCAGTGGGAGTGAAGTATCTAGTGTCAATTGAGACTGAGCTTTCGTATTTGATCTTGTCGCTGGAATCTGTGCGACGTGAGGTTTTGATAAGATCGGCTCAGGCAAATGGCTATTCTCTTGCGATGCAGCAGTGGGTATTCCATTTCCGAAAATGTTGACGTCGAGTTCAAGATCGAGGTCAAGTTCAAGGTGGTCGAGGAGAGAAAAGGAAGCTATAAATGTGTAATGGATTGTTTAGCAATGAGACTAGAACGGAATACAGCATTTGACAACCTTCTTCCCTCGGCATAAAGAGAGTCTTGAGGTTCATTCTAGAAGAATCCATCGTGCCTATTGAGACTTCGGTATTGGTTGGTGGGCCAACTTTGCCTGTCTCTGCGTCTCCGTAGCGTGTCGCCTGCGTGTCCTTGTAGATGACTTCTTTGCCTTTGCCTTTTTCCGCCTTGGTGATTGCGCTTCTCTCACTCTCAGCAAAATCACGAGGCACGATTTCGATGTCACCTTCCTCATCCACTTGCATCTCAATTTTCCTCGCCTCGCTACCCTCGAAGCCTTCCATCTCTTCAGCACTTGCCCTCTCTTCCCAGTCTGTCCTATCTCCGAAAATATTCTCCAGCATCGTGAGCGCAGTATTCACTTCGCCGGGCACATCAATGGATTCAGTGGTTTCATACACCTGTGAACAGTTCGGGATACAAGCCCCATGAGATTTTTGAGGACCCAGAACTGTATGTGCACGATTTTGATCCGATTGTGGGACAATCTGTGAGGGTCTACTGGAGGAATCCGTTGTATCTTCATCGGTATCTTCTTCTTCTTCTTCGTCCGTGGCGTCGCGCTTCATGCCGCTGAGAGATTCCTTCGATGCGGGTAAAGGCACAGAAACGGCATCCAGAAACACGCCTTTGAGATATACCGAGTCCCAGTTTGTAGGGTCTATGAGGCGCCGACGGGCGCGTACTGGCGGTGGCTTGATCCGATTTTTCACCTTTCCATTCACGAGGTGCACATTTGAGGCGCTGAGCTCACTACGTGTAGGCTCCAAGGGTCGTCCAGGTCTCATTCGCATAGGACGAACGACACGGCCGGAAGGAGTCACGATCCATCCTGGGGTAGACGCGGCAGCGACGGAAGAAAGCGGATTCAGCGGCAGAGAGGACGAGGGGTAGCCATAGTTGCGTGCATGTGTTCGTTTTGGTCGAATAGGCGGTGGTAGTAGAGAATTGACTTGGGCAAGCCTAGGGTTGCCAATTGTTCAAAGACGCACAAGGTCAGCATCAGTGAAACATACACACCGTTCCCGGAAGTCGGGTTTTGCTTCACCAATGCGAAGCTTTGTTCCTTTCCATGTCGATCCGCTAAGCGCGTTCAAACCTATTTCCGACATGCAAGGCTCAGCTTTTTTAACAAAGTGACCCACATTCCAGCGTAAAAGACTCACACTTTTTCAATGCCGTTGCGTCTATTTCAATCGTCACGAAAACAAATTTTCTTGGATCCCCGAAGGCATCCCGTGCACCAAACCCGTCCATCGCCTTGACCTTTCCGAACGAAGACAACAGACGCTCAAGGTCAGC
Organism: Leccinum boreale; assembly: GCA_038092235.1. NCBI lineage: Eukaryota > Fungi > Basidiomycota > Agaricomycetes > Boletales > Boletaceae > Leccinum > Leccinum boreale. The sequence goes on from JBBPPX010000055.1 coordinate 85,534, forward strand.
TTGTTTTATTGTGGATGTAATCCCAGAAACGTGGAGCCGTTTCGTGGTCAATTCATCAGATATCCTGACGCTGTGGTCCATGAATAAAGAAGCCGTTGATGTTGGAGGCAGTACTAGCAGTGCTTGTCGAATCAGCAGGGTTCCGAAGTGAGATTCATCCCAATTACCTTTTTAGGTAATGAACACTAAGGCGCGGGACGAATGGAGCAAACTTGGGGTTTCCATCGGTACCGCACAGCGAAAGTTGAATTCAGTTTCAGTTTCTACCTCGTGCCCCACAGGCAGTTCCTCAGCTCCCTGCACGGCGCATAGCCTGGACCAAATATAGGTGGTCACCGATTCAACTCTGACAATCGTCTAACTTTGCTATCTACGTTTCGTTGGCACCACTGGAGGAACTTGAAAGGATGCAATTTTCGGGTTTGAAATTAGCTGAGCCCAGATCCTATGACAAGCTGACGAATTATATCCGTGGAACGAAGTCGTTTGCTTCTCTTACGACCTCCAGCGTCACAGCATCACTAGAATTTTGTTGTTGCTTCAAATTGGCAGTGCAAAACAAGAACAAGCTAGTCTTCCCGTTATTGTCGGTCTGGGACTTAAAACAGGGGAACAACGGGGCTCGAATCTTGACTCTCTCGTGCTTGCTCTCCCTCGACTATGTCAGCCGAAGCCCAGCTTGAAGCTCTCCTTGAGATCATCAATACGTCAACCCACCGAGCCATCGCAGAGTACAAGAAACATGGCAACGCAGTTCCTACGATCCACTCCCAGGCATATCATCCCATCGACTTTGCGATCGATACCATCGGGTTGAAGAAAGCTGTGAGGTCGCTCGAGGGGGCCTGTCAGCAATTATGTGCCTCGTTGGCACCACCTCAGCATACAATGTTCAACGTCAGTCGTATACAAAGAATTTCAACGGAAGAAATGACTGAATAACTTTTCCTGTTAGCTTGTCACGTCCTTTGAGTCGACATGTGTGGACGTCGTTCTTCGTGCCCAGGTAGCGGACGTGCTAGAGGAATATCCAAACGGTCTCCACGTGGATGAGCTTGCGAGGCTGGTCAATTTAGAGAAGGGAAAGCTTTCCCGTGTACTTCGTCTTCTTGCGACCAAGGGGTGCTTCGTTGAAGGTAAGGTTTCAATCCCCCGTCAACGCACTCGCATCTGGTGTTTTGAACTTATCTGCGGCTTTAGTCGAACCCAATGTGTTTGCCAATAACCGCTTGTCACTTGTTATAGTCTCGAGTTCCGACACTGGGGCTCTCTTCCGTGTTGACGTGGATGCTGTTTCTCAAAGCGTACCCGTATTTTATGAAACGATGACGGAACCAGACTATGCGACGAGTTACCATCCGAATATGGCACCCCTGATGTATGCGCTCAAGAAGAAGGGTTTCAAGGGTAGTTATTTTGATTTGCTGGACGGGGTAAGTCATTTCCTCTTTTAATCTCCTATCGCCTTGACTCCGTCCTGTATAATTCTTTAGGACGAGAAACGCAGTAAAGTAAGAAGTTTGGCCGTACTTTCATGAATGCCTCCGACATCCTTGAATAGAACTTTCATCGCGCTATGATTGGAGTTAACTCTGTTATGGGTTCTCTCTCCATTTTGCACCGTAAGCACACGATTTCCTCGATCTGCCTTTACCGTCGATATCATTATTCCAGACTATCCGTGGAATGATGTGAAGACCTTCTGCGATGTCGGCTCCGGTTTTGGCGCAGTTTCTCTACCTCTCTCGGCAATGTACCCCCATCTGAAAATCATTAATCAAGATTTGCCCGAGGTATTGGCACAGGCAAAGGATGTGAGTATACATCTCCAAAGTTCAATCAATTTGTTTGTATATTGCAGGACAGCTATTCTCAAATCGTATAATGATCAACAGGAGCTAATTTTTCCCCCCTTCACAAAATAGGTGTGGGCCAAGGATGCATCAGAGACACTTCAAAATAATCACGTTGAATTCGTTCCTCTAAACTTCTCCGAAGGAAGTCCTGTTCATGACCAGGACGTGTACTATGTGCGTGTTCATTTCCCCTATTTCTTTCGGGTTGGACTGAATTCAGTTCTATATTTGATGCTCCTGCAGCTCCGTCATATCATCCACAATTGGCCTGATGCTGAAGCTGCGACCATCATGAGGAATGTGAGGGGTGCCATGGCCCCTCATAGTCGGTTGCTGATTCGTACGTCCTCGCTTTCACTGATTACCTATCCCTACCTTATGCTTGCACTGAAAATAGATGAGTACGCCTTGGGCCCCGCTGTCCGCGATCCCAATACAAAATCATTTGGCATGGACGTCGCACCCGAACCGTTATTGCCTAGCTTTGGGAACGGAAGTAACAGGAAGTATCAACAGGACCTGAAGATGTGGGTCATGTTCAACGCGAAGGAGCGGACACTGGACGAATTGATTGCGTTGGGGTGAGTCACTAGCTTTGCTTTGTCTCGACCTGTCGCTGTTTCGTCTCGCCATTGCTTACGTTTTGTTGTTGTTAAAGGACTGCAGCCGGTCTTCGGTTGGAAAAAGTGTATGATCTTGGGGAGGACGTAGTTCTGGAGTTCAGATCGGTTACTTGACGGCCTGAAAATGCCAGCGACCATTCATAAGGTACATTTTGGGTACATTCATCACTTTCTGGACGCTGTAAACTTGTATTCAATTGCGATCACTAACTTAACTAGTGTTACGCACACTGTATGTATGGCCGAGACTAGACGAGTGACCGACAGGGAGCTGAGGTTTTGTACGAAGGAATAAGGCAAGGGTCGCGTAAGGTAGAAGGCTATTGTGATAAGAGTCATAAGAGGGTAAGTACTAAGCGAAGAGATAAAATGGCATAAATATTGTAAAACATTTGAAGAAAAAAATAATTGACTATATTGGGCAGCATAGCCGGACTATATGTTGGCAAACAGATTTAAAACATATATTGTAACTATGCAGAGTCAATCAAAATGCGAGAAAACATTCTTTAATTATGTCAGCCAAACATATCGAAAATTGTCCTACAAATTTCGACAAATTTCAATATGTTTGGCTGACATAATTAAAGAATGTTTTCTCGCATTTTGAGACCCCTCGTGCGGCGGCTATACAGGAGTGGCGCGTGGCCGGGATCGATAATTAACTCTTCTAAGACTCGCCGCCATGCTCACATTCTGGCACGCCCGGGAAACTCTTCTGCATCGTATCAATGATTTTCCTGAAGCTGAAACGCTGATCCGGAAGCACGGATAATTCTTTGTGCAAGAAGTGACAAGTCCGACGGTTGCGGCCTCGCCGAACTCGCACGGCGACTTATCTCTTAGCAGCCAGCTGCAGCAATGAGTTGAGACTCGGCTGCTGCCAGTCTTCTAGTGTGTAGTGTCGTCTTGGCAGCCATGATGCACATCGCATTAGACCTTTGGCATCTTTTGATATCTACAACCGCAGCACGCACTGGCACGTGGTGGAACTGTGGGAAGCAACGGCGTACCAATTTCCCACCCAGGCTCCAGGCTGAGCCTCCAGCCACCCGGAATAATCAACTTTGTTGGAGTAAACGTTCAACTAGGGCGGTTATGGACTTCATCATTTAACTCGAGCAACCAGCTGTTACTAGCAAACAGCCTGTCAGAGCTGGCTGAGCCAGGCCGTTTTTCAATCTGCTGATTTGAAAGGTTAGCCATGGATCTACTCTCAACACACACTTATACTTCAAGTTACTGATACACGGTCAAGGGCTGCCCGCCGGGCTCCGAATAGTACGATTGCCAATGTTTAGTCACCGAGAATTTCGATCTTTCTTGATGTTTAATTTCAGCCTTGCATAGCCTGGACCTGAGATCTAGGCGGTCATCGATTCGTCTCTAGCAACCATCGAGTTTTGTCACTGCGTTAATGCACCTTCCTGTCTCGGAGAACCAGTGGGCCACAGTCTGATCGATTTCGCGCTAGTTAACTCAGCTATTCGATCCATACCCTTGGCAACAAAACTCAAGCTACTTTAAGTATCCGAGGGCGCCGGGCCCCTTCAAAGGGCGTGCAGGGTTCACTCTTTTGGGTAAGTGATGGAGTTTCATTTTTTCTCCAATCTCAGAGTCGTGATTGGAGGAGAACCAGTCAAACAAGTATGTCGGCAAGTGGCTTTCAGGTGGCCTGTGACACGGAATCAAAGGAATTTCATTTCCTTCTATTTTTCACCGCCATTGGCTGTGTGTTTAGGTTTGCAGTGCGCGCCACTAATCGTTATCGTCACTCGGACGGGACTTAAAGCTGGGGAATGATGGGGGCTAGAAATCACAACACTCGATTTTCCCTCGGGCTTTCATCCCCTTCTTCACGATGTCAGCTGAAGCCCAGCTGGAAGCTATCCTCGAGATCATCAATGCGTCAGCCCGCCAAGCCATCGCAGAGTACAAGAAAGGTGGTAATGATGTTCCTACGATCCACTCCAAGACATATCACCCCATCGATTTTGCGATCGATTCCATCGTGCTGAAGAAAGCTGTGAGGTCGCTCGAGGGTGCCTGTCAGCAGTTATGTGCATCCTTGGCACCACCTCAGCACACAATGTTCAATGTAAGTCATATATTAAGAAGTTTCGACTGCGAAGCTGACCGAGTGGCCTCTCCCATCATTATAGTGTGTCACAACTTTTGAGTCGACGTGTGTAGGCGTCGTTGTTCGTGCACAGGTTGCGGATGCGCTCGAGAAGTATCCAAACGGTCTGCATGTGGATGAGCTTGCAAAAGTGGTCAATCTGGAGAAGGGAAAGCTATCTCGTGTGCTTCGTCTGCTTGCAACCAAGGGGTGCTTCACTGAAGGCATGTATTTCATTCCCCCAACAGCGCACACGTCTGATGTTTTGAAACTATTCTCGGCTTCAGTCGAACCGAATGTTTTTTGCAATAACCGTTTGTCACTTGTTACAGTCTCGAGTTCCGACACAGGCGCCCTCCTTCGTGTAGCGGAGGAGTCTGTTTCCCATGCTGCACCTGTATTGTATGAAACGATGACAGAACCAGGCTATGCGACAAGTTACAGCCCGGATATGGCACCTCTGATGTATGCGTTCAAGAAGAAGGGTTTAAAGAGTGGCTATTTTGATTTACTGGATGGGGTAAGTGGTCTCTCCTTTTGATTTCCTATCGCATGGGCTCTCTTTTTGTTATCTGACCCCGCCCTGTACAATGATCTAGGACGAAAAACGCAAAGTAAGAATTTTTAGTCATGGTTTCATGGATGCCTTCAATATCCTTCAATAGACCTTTCACCGCGCTATGATCGGTATCAACTCTGTTATGGGTTCTCTCTCCGTTTTGCACCGTAAGTACACAATTTCTTCGATTTGTCTTCACCGTCAACACTCTGATTCTAGACTATCCATGGAACGAAATAAAGACGTTCTGCGATGTCGGCGCCAGTTTCGGGACAGTTTCTATCCCTCTCTCAAGAATATACCCACACCTCAAGATAGTTAATCAAGATTTACCTGAAGTACTCGCACAAGCCAAAGATGTGAGGGTCTACATTTTTTTTTTTTTTTTGAAATTTCAGTCGGCTCGTCTGTGCATTTCATGGCAGCTGTCATGCAACAATCAAAGAGTGCTAAATCTACCTCATGACGAAGGTCTGGGCGAAGGACGCACCTGAGGCGCTGCAAAACAACCGGGTTGTACTCGTTCCTCTAAACTTCTTCGAAGGAAGCCCTGTTCATGGCCAGGACGCATACTATGTACGCATTAGTTATCTCGGTTTTGTGGATCGACCTGACTGTAATTCTGATGTTCGTTTAGCTCCGTCACATCATTCATAATTGGCCTGACACCGAGGCTGCAACTATCTTCAGGAACGTGAAGAGTGCAATGGCTCCTCATAGTCGGTTGCTAATCCGTACGCCCTTGTCTTCGTTATCTTCCATTTGGCCTGATACGCCTAATTCCTCCACTGTATTTAGACGAGTATGCCTTGACTCCCGCTGTCCGCGATCCCAATGCGAAATCATTTGGCATAGATGTCGCTCCCGAACCGTTATTGCCTAACTTTGGGAATGGAAGTAACAGGAGGTATCAACAGGACCTGAAAATGTGGGTCGGCTTCAATGCGAAGGAGCGGATGCTGGAAGAATTGATCGCGTTGGGGTAAGTCATTGTCGCCTTTCCTCTTTTCGTCTGTCTAAGCATTTATCTCCTTTCTTTTTCAGATCCACAGCTGGTCTACGTTTAGAAAAGGTGTATGATCTTGGGGAGGATGTAGTGTTGGAGTTCAAACTAGCTCTTTGAAGGTATGGAAATATCCCCGAGGTAAATTCCACTAGTATACATACACGCCTGAAGAAAATGTCCTGCTCATGTACTTGGTTCGAGTATAGGAATAATATTTCAAGTTGGAAAGTTCGGTAAATGAATGTTGTGAAGTCCGGCTTCTTGCCGAGGTCGAGTGTATTTCAACTTGAGGGTACGCTGCGGCCGTTTCGCAATCTATGAACAGACCCGACAGTTCAAAATGCCTCGTTCGAGTCGTCCGACAGACTGGTCATCAGACTTGGTCATTTCGTGCGGTTATTGTTGCATGCGTGATCGGACTCGATCAGCTCTAGAGGTGCATTCTTGCATTTCATTTCCCGGAATCCCTTCTACATCAATCCACTCATCTCTCACTGACTCTTGTAGCTTCAAGTTGTAAGCTGCAAACCATGTTGGTTCTTGGTGAGTCACCGGTAGGTTCGTCTGGTCGATAAGTCACCCACTAGTAGGGTCGCTTGTGAGGATTCTTAATTACTCTCTGTACATTGCCTTACTTTTCTCTTCAACTTTGGCAGGCGGCAACTTTTGTCTCAAATCCTTCCAGGCTGGCCCTGGCTGGGTCCTCTGCAAATGTGTTATTAGGATTGATCACCACATCCTCTTGAAGTGGATACAGAAGTTCGGTACCAGATGTCACAATGCATCTATCTGACAGCTGCCACCTCGAGCTCAATCTCAACCATGATCTGTCAGGTTGCAGAATATGCATGTACTAGGGCCATTATGCTTCCTTTTTCTATGAACTTATCCCAATGATGACAGTGAAAGCAAGGTGCACATAGAAGCATGATAATATAAGGTATTGCAATTACAGTATATACATGCAATAAGAATCTAGTTCCAACAGGATGCCCAGGCTGTTCCAAATAAAGCACAATCAATGTTGTGTTGATATGTTCTGTTAGAGGACATGATCAGGGAATGAATGGGAAGACAGAAGTCATGCCTATTCCAAGGAGCTATCCAGCCGAAGCAAGCACCACTAGAAGTTTGAACCCATCCATCTTTCTCATACAGATTACCAAACAAAGCAAGTTCTTGTACCCTCCATACTTTGACATAATGGTCCAGAGATCCAGAAACAATATATCTACCATCAGGGGAATAGACAACAGAGTTGACAAAAGATGTATGCCCTTGGAATGGACCTGCCACAGTTTGACCAGTGGTGACATCCCAAACCCTGATGTTCTTGTCCTTTGAGCCAGAGACAATGTGGATGCCATTGGGTGCATAAGCAATGGACTCAACTGAGTCTTCATGCCCGAGGAAAGGACTAGACATGAGTTGACCAGTGGTTGCATTCCATACTCTAATTGTCCCATCCTCAGAGCCAGAGACAATGCAAGTCCCATCTGGGGAATAGAGAACAGATTTGACTGGAGATGTATGCCCTACAAGTTGAAGTGTATCTTCCATGGATTCTCCAGTAAATGCATGCCAGACTCTGATGGTTCCATCTTCAGAGCCAGAGACAATCTGAGCCCCATCAGGTGAATAGGAAACAGACCAGATTGGACCTGTATGACCCTCCAATGGACCTGCAACCAATTGGCCAGTGACTGCATCCCAAACTCTGATGGTTTCATCTTCTGATCCAGAGACAATGCAAGTTCCATCTGGTGAATAGGCAATAGACCAGACAGGAGAGAGGTGTCCTCCAAAAGGACCAGCCAGCAATTGACCTGTGACTGCATCCCAAACCCTAACAGTTCCATCCCAAGAACCAGAAGCAATACAAGTTCCATCAGGTGAATAGACCACAGAGAGGATTGAATCTGTATGTCCCCAGAATGGTCCTGCCACTGTAGAGTGACCCATGGTAGCATCCCATACCTTGATGGTCTTATCCCAGTAACCAGAGACAACCTGAGCACTATCAGGTGAGAAAGAGACAGACATAACAAAGTCTGTATACTCTTCAGGTTGAGTTTCAGTAGACTGAATTGTGGTTGCATTCCAAACCCTGAGAGTGTGATCCTCTGAACCAGAGACAATATGAGTCCCATCAGGTGAATAAGCAACAGACCAGACTGCATTTGTATGCCCCTCCAATGGACCTGCCACAGATTTTCCAGTAGTTGCATTCCAGATCATAATTGACTTGTCTCTTGAACCAGAAACAACATGGGTGCCATCAGGGGAGTAGGAAACAGACCAAATTGCAGATGTGTGCCCTCGAAATGGATCTAAAACCAGTTGACCAGTGGCTGCACTCCAGATCCGAATAGACTTATCAAGTGATGCAGAGGCAATGTGCTGTCCATCATGTGAATAGGAAACAGAGGTGACTGAATCTGAATGTCCCCGGAATGGGCCTGCAATCAATTGACCAGTACTTGCATTCCAGATTCTAACTGTGCCATCTGCAGAGCCAGAGACAATGTTGAATCCACCACCAGGTGAATAAGCAACAGACCAAACTCTGCTTTTATGCCCCTCAAAAGGACCTGCCACAGGATGACCAGTAACTGCATTCCAAACCCTGATAGTTCCATCAAAAGAGCCAGAGGCAAAGTGTGCTCCATCAGGTGAATAGGCGACACTTGTGATTGCACCTGCATGCCCTTGGAAATTCACCACAACCTGACTAGTTGTCACATTCCAGACTTTGAGAGTCATCTCTGCAGATCCAGAGACAAGATGGTTTCCATCAGGAGAGAAAGCGATGGACCAGATTGGTTCTCCATGCCTTTCAGATAGATTTGCTACCAACTGACCAGTGGTTGAATCCCAGATCCTGATACACATGTCTCCTGAGCTAGAGGCAATGTAGCCCTGACGTGAATAGGCAACACATTGGACACCATCTGTGTGTCCATGCATGACATGTATTTGTGCTGGCCAACTGGCTGGTTGTCCTGATGTGACTGAGATATGCATTTGGAGGTGATCCTGCCAAAGTCCATACAGCAAAGAGCTGGAAGGTGTTTGTGGCATAGCTGATAAATAGAGATGGGGAGTTGATTTCCGGAGAACAGGAGCAAACACTTGAATGAATTGGAATGTTTCTGATGCTAGAGTGGCAATTTCTTTGTCCTGGTAAGATTTGGCTCAGTGTTTATCCTTCAAATTTATATGGAATTAATCCTACCTTGGTCCACTTTTTTAGGATAGTGCAGGTCCCCAAGGCAGACTGGATGAACACCAGTGGAGAGAGAAGAGAGAGGAGGCTAATGCCTTCCAGCCAGTAGGGAAGATACTCCTTGAAGAAGAGTGTAACCTCACCTGACAGGTCCTGAGTACAGTCAACCTGTTCCAAGTGAATCATCCAGTATTGGCAAGAGTATGCCAAGTAAGTGGGGATGGCTTCCTTTATATGTCTAGGCAGATGAGGAATGGCTGCATTAAAGGTTCGGGCATCTTCGAGGTGACAAATGTTGAACCTAAGCATGTTTCGCATGCATGAAAGCAAAGCTTGGCCGAGACACAGAGAATGCCGGGGTTGTATACAGACATGGAAGGAATGACTGCGGGTTTCATCTAGTAAAAAGTCTCTGAATGAAGTATGAAGCGGACGGATGGGTTTTTCGTCATTATGCACTCCATCGAGCAGCGACCCCATTGGTTTGATGATATCATGGATGTTCAAGTGCGGGAAAAGGGCGGAAAGGGATTTGACAGAAAGAGGCTCCCTGAGTGAAAACAAGATTGCCATGATGTTCTGAAAAGCTTGTCGAGCCTTGTCCAGGGTAAAAAGTTGGCATAGTATTGTTTGGTATAGCTCATATAGAGGGCGGATCACAGAACTGTTATCCTTCTGCAAGACTAAATCAAGCCGCTCGCATGGACTAAGCCCACCAGCATCGAGCCCTTCAACGAAAGTGCATGCAGTAAACGCCCACTGGAAGAGATGCTGGGAATGTTGGACAAGCAGTTGGCACCACTCTTGATTAGAATAAGATTCGAGGTTGGTATACTGAAGGGAATGGTGTATGAACTTCTGGATATCACCGTCGACAACGTCCAGGGGGATGTCACCCATCTGCTTATGAACTACATTGGAGCCAGCGGAAAGAAGTGCAGAAAGGATGTCGTTTTCCGGACGAGCAGTAATGAGGAAGCAGAGGTTGGCAGGAAGGGAGTTCTCAATTATTTGCTTGGAGATAGCTCGTAGAAGTGACCGGCGATTGGCTTGATCCCCACTTTCATCAAGAGCATCGATGATGATTACCATCGGCCCAATGGCAAACAGGTTTTCGCTAGGTTCGATGATCAACCGCTCGACTTGCTCTAACGGCGATCCAGAGGTCCGAAGTGCCCGGTTCTCTTTCACGACCTCCCAAAGGGCAGATTTGTACTGCGGGTCGTGATCTGAGAGGTCACGTGCAATAGTACTGAACAGATTTTGCGGATTCCGCTTTGCAACATCAGTGCTGGCAAAGCAAAACGACGACCCCAATCGCTTTTGGCCATCGTACAATCGAGCAATTGAATGAGCCACGGCAGATTTGCCCGATCCGGCGACCCCGGTGAGTAGGCACACTCGCGGGGCATCTTTATTGGGATTGTTGAGGACGTCACAGATTTCGCCGAGGAAGGATTCGCATGTGCCCGGAAGGCATCCTTGATCCTGAGTGTATCTAGCGCCGAACGCATACGGCATGTCGTTCAAGTCGATGGATTCAGCTGTGTTCAGATGTGTCAACATGAGATCACCTTTGGAAGGGTCAGACGTACCGATATGTTCCACCACATTCATCATACGTACAACAGCGATGCCCGTATGCACCATAACTCCCTTCAAGAACGCGGCTTTAAGCTCTCTTAACGTATTCTCGTAAGCCACGATTGTCCCATCGATATCCGATAACAAATATTTCCCTGTCCGAATCACTGGATACGGAGATCAGTGGTGGGTACTGTGAATATGTATGATGGCAACTGACGGAAACTGTTTGAACTGGCGTATTCAGTGATGAAGTACCCACACTCCGTCACCTGCTGTATCAGCAGCGTGATGGTCTTCTTATGCGCTGCGATCGCCTTCAAGGGCTCGGCGTCGTGAACAAATTCAAGGACGTCGCTCATTGTACCCATTAAGCGAACGATCCGCTCATCACGATTTTTTTGACGTACGAGCACCTATGCAAAGAATCGCCCGCGATCAACAATAAGTCGAATAACGAGAAAGAGACAGACCTGATTTGCAGCTGATATGACAGACCAAGCTAGCGACGCATACGGATGAAGCTGTGTGGCATTTAAACCGTGAGGCAATGAAACAGCTGAATAGCAGGTACCTGTGCGACACTGGACACAATCTGATTCAACAACTCCAGCCTGTCCAACAGTACGCTCCATGTGGTCTCGAATGTCTGCACCCCCGCCACGACATTGTTGACCATGTCGATCCCCGGGCTAATATCGGCGTCTGCAGGCATGGGGCTGGTCGCGCAGACTGCTTTAATAGCTCTAGCAACGGCCTCTGTAGCTTGACGGTCGTCTGCATCAACGCCTCCAAATGGCTCAGCAACCAACATAAATCTGATCGTGATATCCGAAGGATTGGGTTCGGAAGCACCCTTTGAAAGGAGTTCTTCAAGTACTGTCAATGAAAGAGATCGCGTCAGAGAGACATGGATAATATGCAAGGTCTTCGTACCCCCATCCTTCCATTTTCCTAACACTCCGTCGATGGTATCCACGAGACTCCCGATTAGTTCGTCCTTCCCGATGTGGCGCTTCTGGTAGACCCGGACGGTAAGGATGGAACGATCGTGTCCGTCGCTAAAAATATCTGGTTGGATGGCATCAAAAACGGGTATAGACATACTCACAAAATAAATTTCTCGTCCCACAATGTGCGGTTCTTTGTCTCTTTTGCCTTCCTCGTCAGTCGCGACGTAACACCAACAGAGAATTCGATTTGGTATTGCCTCGCAATAAGGAGATTGCGCCGTACTTGAGTGTGTATCTCGATGTCTGAAGATAAAGTCAACTCCAATGTAACAAAAGGGTAAGCGCCGCAACTGCACCTTTGATTGTGATAGTTTTAGCCCTTGAATTATTTTAAGTAAGTTCTCGACAAAATCGCGGTGAGAAATAAACACACTCAGTTGAATCCATAATTCACTGTATTTGCAGTAAGATGAGAGAAGAATTGTTGGTAGAAGACGATGTTGGAAGCCTCGGAAGAACAAGCAAGCAACCCATATCGGGCATGTTCGATTGATCATTACGTAATTCATTGAGCCCATCCGCGGAAGCACGGCTTACATAATACAGGGATCAGTTATCTCGTCCACACATGTCGGGACCACTGTCCCTCGATGAAGAGGTTCGGCTGTACGCCACTAACTCAGAACGAGAGAAATATTCTCTTCTCTCAACGCTATTCGGAATAATAGTTGCACTGGATTACCTCGAAAGAGCGTACGTCCGTGATGCGCTCACACCTGCCGAGTGAGTGTTCTGATCATTTAGGTGGGCTGCCGGACCTCGTGTGCTAAGCTCCGCGTTTGTGGAAGAGATATTCACCGGCGTGCACGAGATTGTTATCGCAGTACATGACGATGCTCAAGCTCGTCAAGGACTCTGTCCCCTCGATCGAGCAGTTCATGACACGTTATCGCGTAACTCTTGTCCAATATTGAACGATCCCGTCACCTACAAACCCGTTATATTTCAGATGGACACCCCAGCTGCACTACACCGGATTAAAGTCGGAGTACCGGCGACGGTAGAACACTCGAGCGAAGCTGGTCCAGAGACCGGAAAGTGGATCGCTGAGACGACTCAAGTTCGTATTTTCGGCTGCGCATCTAACGAGGCTGAATGAGCGATTGACTTTCAGAATTTCATTACCTTTATGGATGCACTAAAACTGCGTCTTCGTGCCAAAGATCAGTTACATCCCATCTTGCAGGAGCTTGTCACTGGCTATGCCAGGTTCAAAGGCAGCAAAGATTGGGAAGGAAGGAGTCGGATGGTCAGCTGGTGAGTCATGCCCGTTCGGTCCCATTTTCATCGCCTGATGTTGTGGTAGGTTGATAACGCTTAATGGAATGAAAGCCTCAGAAGAGATCACAGAAGAGCAGTCGAGACAGGTTAGTCTCTCCGCAGTCCGCCGTTTACTCTCTCAACCATTGACTTCTCAGCTCCTATTCGACGTCGATCATGCCTACGCCGAGTTCTTCCGCAGTTTGAGTGGATCAAAAGGTGACTGGGCTTGACATCGACGCAATCCGAACAATACGTATACTAGCCTGGCGATGTCCCATAACTAATTTACCGCCTCTCTTGGCAGAGTATGAAACACTTTTGTATAACACCCGCCAGGCTTCTTGATTTTGGCTGCCCCTATGTCAGTTAACATGTTAACAATCCAGTCATCATGATGAAGCATGCTTCATATTGCCTCGATCGGCCAGTACTTTATGGTACGGAGGTGCAGCGTGACCCAGCTACTGATAAATGCGTCCGCAGATATAACAAACTTATTCAAAGAGGATGGCCTAGCGGTGAACTGCCTCGTTGAGGAAGAGCGACGTAGCGCGTTCAGGTGCGCAGTGCGCAAGGATGGTCCCCTCGGTTTTCGCTCGTAAAGTTAGGTCTCCGGTAGGCAGCAAAATTAGGTGATCGAACATGATCGAGTGTTCACTTCTTCCTACCTGCCTTCAACTCTTTCCTACCTTCCGCCGTTTCCCCAATCCATTTTGATCAAAAGCAGTACTCTTCCGCTTAACGCTCTCCACCAGACTTTGCAAACTACGACTATTTTGCTGCACGGGGCCATGAGACGGTGTTGAACTATCAGAACGAGGGTTATTTTTCTGGCGTTTTGAACGTTCGCCAAGCAGCGCTGCCATGCTTTCGGTCTTTTTGTATCTGAAATATACACGACGAGGATCGTCAATCTCCAAATACCACAGGTAATAGGGGGCACGACGTACTGAGGATGCGAAGGGTCAATCGCAAATTGGTGATCTTCATGAATAGCAACGAAGCGGTCGTCTTTGACGTTGATAACAAAGTCATCCTGTGTCTCGCCCGGTCCGTCGTCCACCTTATCTTCCCCTCCATGTTTCTTACGCCTGTGTTTGGACTTCTTATTCTTTCGCTGCTTCTCCGCTTTTAATACCGCTTTCATATCGAAATGTGTGGGCTCCCCGTTAGGGCTATCGGATGTTGCCAGCAAAGCCAGTTCGGCTTTGCTTGACTCGGTCGCTTTCTTCTGCTGCTTCGTGGGCTTTTTGCTCGACTGACGGGTTTCCTCTTCATCACCGTGCTGACTGTCGCTCTCCGCGCCAAAAAATTCGTCGTCCAAACTCGACTTGGCCTTCGTCGGCACATGATGATGAACACCCTCTCCTCTCTTCTTCACCTCATCTTGCTTCTTCTTTTTCTTCTCTTTCGTCTTCCTTCTATACGCGTCTAGTGTGGTTTCGTCCTCTGGTTCCCTCGCCTCGCTGAGACCAGGCGTGAAGGTAACTTCCATGTCAACATCACTGTCTTCCTCTTCCCCAGCCTTTCCCTCCTTTCTCTTACTTGTCTTGCGATCAAACGCATTGCCCCATCCCTCCGGAAGCTCGTCATCGTTCCCACCAAGGAGGAGCGCCCGTAGCTTGTCTCTTTCAGACTTTTTGGAGCTTTTGTCCTCATCCTTCGATTTACGCCCAGGCTTTGAATCTGGTGCACCGCCGCACTCGTCTTCGGAGCCCTCAGAAGACGAGGACGCAATGTAGGCACGAAAGTCCGCCTCTTCGACCTCTTTCTTCGACAATGGGCGACGCAGGACATGGACCCGTTCTGGGTCGTCCTCATCCCAGGTGAGTTTTACTTTCGAGTGGCGGAGAGCCTACCGCGGTGTCAGTTTCATCGCTGGGAAGTAGTATTACCGAGAGTATGAGTACGCACGTCAGTGGTGAACTCGATTGCTCTATAATGTGTATTTGAAGATTGAGTAGCTTCATCCCTGAATGATAATTAGCTTTATTTGGGAATGTAGAAAACCACATACCGAGGTTCGTCCTCGAAAGTCATGTCATCCGGCACAAAGCTGAGATCGAACACGTTGGCAGATCGTTCTAGCTCAGTTCCTTCGAGTTCATTATATATGTGAACAGCATCCTGTACCGTGTCGCATTCGACGATAGCATAGTAATAGCTGTGCTTAACGTTCGTCAGCCTGCTGTCTGCCGAGAAACAAAGGAAAAGAGGGTCGTGACAGAGAATCACGTACCGCAAGCGCTCTAGTTGATACTTTCTCAGAGCATTCTCGTCGTAATCAGCTTCGCTGCCTGTCTCGATGATCGTCTTCTCGTTGATCTCCTCGTCTTCCAGCTTCTTATTTTTCTTCTTCTTGAAGACTTCCGTGGGCGGCCCTTCTTTCTCCTCCTTGGCCATCCGCTTCTTTCCAAATTGGCTTGGGTAAACACGGACGCTTATCCTTCCCCTGGCCATGCCCTCGTTGGCCGAAGCCGAAGTCTTATTACTGAGTGATGCGGCGGCGGCGGCGAGTGGTGCAGCAGGTGATAGGAGCGAGGAAAATATCTTGTACAAGTGCACGGCACGAACATAGTCCCAGTCGAGGTTGACTACTGCCAGCCTTCTCGTCTGCTTGACGTCCAGAGTCCCTTCATGCTCCGGGACGGTTTTGGCATATTGGGCAACCTGCGCGTCGAGGGTGGCGATTGTATTTTCGTCGAGATCGATATCGAAGTCCTCATCGTTGCCGTCTTCCAGCTTTCTAGGCTCAGCGCCGAGAGAGACGAAGCCACCTTGGTCGCTGTCGCTGTCGCCCTCGTCCGCTAAGGTACCGCGCCCGTCCTGTTCTTCCTCTTCCTCGTCCGACGACTCCATGAGCATGGTGCCACGCGCATAATCAATCATGGGCGGCAGCACGGGAGCTCCTTCCTCTTCGCCGTCGCCGTCCGTCTCGAGCCTATAAAACCTTCTGAGGCTATCCTTTTCCTGCGTCTCCGATACCACTCGTCCATATTTGTCGACTCTCGCTGCATGGTGGTGTGCTGTGTGTGAGCGGTTGACGACGGATGGTCATAACATAGCGTAGGCGCACCAGGGGTTTTCTTCTTTCCACTTTTACCCTTTTCTTCGTCTCCCAAGAGGTCTTTGAAGCGATCGTCGATGACGACCTTGGAGTGGTGTTTTTTAGGGCGGCGGAACCGGGGATCGGTTCTGACACTGGCGAAGCGAGCGTCCGACATCGTTGGTATGGTCCTCAGAGAGAACGCAGTTGGGTGGAGCACACCAAGTTTAGTGTAGCTGGTCGATCGTATCTATAATTTCTCGGCTTCAGCAGTCACATGACAGAAATGAAGAAGCACGTGCGACGTGCGCGTCATGCAACTTCAAGGTCACTTCGGAGCCCGACTTTCGCACGAATTAGACACTTCTTTTACCTCCCACCACGGACTGCTCGCAACTCGATTTGTCGACAAAATTTGGCACGCGTCCACCCAAAATAGCGCTGTCAGCAACCTTGAATATTGCATGCTGGCACCTCTCACAAGTACCACTCGCCAGAATCCGTGCAGTGACTGAAGTCCGACGCAATACGCATACTTTCTAAGAATCACGTTGTCCTCGAGTTCGAAACCCAAGATGCATCGATGAGCGCTTGAGCGATGAAGATGTCTCAGCGGTTCTAACGATTCCCGTGTCTCTAGACTGGGGATACGTGTATGCGCACCACAGGAGGAGATCATAATCGTGTTGTTCCAAATCAAACTCTAGTTGATTCGGTAATAATACTACAATTGAGGGGTAAGCATAATAGTATTTCATCAGGCACAACGTATGCATGGATGTAAGCCTTCAAACAACCACTCTGAACTCCAGCACTGCGGATTCCCCAAGGTCATATACTTTCTCCAACTGTAGACCGGCTCTGGTCCTGCAGAAAAACAAACCGTGAGCAATGCTGAAATGAAACAGGAAAAAACGCAGCAAACGACTCACCCTAGTGCAATCATTCCTTCCACGGTCCGCTCCTTTGCGTTAAGTGTAATCCACATATTCAGGTCTTGTTGAAACATCCTGTTACTTCCGTTCCCAAAATTTGGTAACAACGGTTCGGGTGCGACATCAGCTCCAAATGACTCAGTGTCGAGATCGCGGCTGGAAAGGATCAAGGCATAATCATCTTATTACAACGCATGTCAGGTAGAATATATCATCCATGAAAACAGGAACGTACGAATCAGCAATCGACTGTGAAGAATCATAGCGCTCCTGACGTTCCTCAAGATAGTTACGGCCTCGGCGTCAGGCCAATCGTGAATTATGTGACGGAGCTAAATGAGCATCGGAATTGAAGTCATTCCGAAGGAAACGAAGAGAATCAATACGTACATAGTACACGTCCTGGCCATGTACAGGACTTCCTTCGAGAAAGTTCAGAGGAACAAATTCAATCTGTTTATTTTTCAGAGCCTCTGGCGCGTCCTTGATCCAGACCTAGGTTGTGAAGCAAGGTCAGTTCGTTTTAATCGTTATACGAGCTTGAGGACAGCTGTCTTGCTACATACAGACGGACTGATTGAAGACAAAAAAAAAAATATAGCCTCACATCTCTGGCCTGCACCAACACCTCAGGCAGATCTTGATTAATGATGTTAAGGTGCGGGTACATCTTCGAGAGAGGTAGAGAAACCGGCCCAAAACTAGCGCCGACATCACAGAAAGTCTTTACTTCGTTCCATGGATAGTCTGGAATAATAATGTTAACGGTAGAGACATACCCAGGACTTCAAGTACTCACGGTGCAAAACAGAGAGTGATCCTGAAACGGAGCCAAATCCAAACATAGCGCGGTGAAAGATCTGTTCAAGGATGCAGGACGCATTCACGCAATAATGACTGAATTCCTTACATTCCGTTTCTCTTCCTAAAGGATTGGAAGCCACGGTGTCAGAAAACAGAAAGTTCACATAATGTGATTGAAATTGACACGGGGAATTGACTTACTCCTCCATTCAGAAAATCAAAGTAAGCACCCTTGAAACCCTTCTTCTTGAGTGCATACATAAGAGGTGCCATATCTGGGTGGTAACTTGTCGCATAGTCTGGTTCTGTCATCGTTTCATACAATACAGGTGCGCCTTGTGAAATATTCTCCCCCACCATACGGTAGAGGGCTCCCGTGTCGGAACTCGAGACGGTAACAAGTGACAAGCGGTTATTTGAAAATACATTGGGTTCGACTGAAGTCAGGATAGTTTCAAAATATGCGCTGTTGGGAAAATGAAACCCTGACCTTCAGTGAAGCACCCCTTGGTAGTGAGCAGACGAAGCACGCGAGATAGCTTTCCCTTCTCCAAATTGACCAGCTTTGCAAGCTCATCCACATGCAGTCCATCTGGATACTTCTCCAGTGCGTCCGCGACCTGTGCACGGACGATGACACCCACACATGTCGATTCGCACGATGCTACATACTGAGAGGCCAGTCATTTTCACCGCCAAAAATTTTCAATACATGACTCACGTTGAAAACCGTGTGCTGAGGCGGCGCCAAGCTCGCACATAACTGCTGGCAGGCACCCTCGAGCAATCGCACAGCTTTCTTCAGCGCGATGGTATCGATCGCAAAGTCAATGGGGTGATATGTCTTGGAATGAATCGTAGGAACTTCATTACCACCCTTCTTGTACTCTGCGATGGCTTGACGGGACGAGGTATTGATGATCTCAAGGAGAGCTTCGAGCTGGGTTTCAGCTGACATCGTCAAGGAGAAAGGAAACAAGAGGGAGAATCAAGTGCTTTCTAAGAAGCCTAAGCGAGGTTCCCTATTTGAATCCCCAGGCTCAAGCGCTCACGGCTCGGAGTATGATATTGAGTGATTGTTTGCGGAATGCTTGCTAAGTCGTTTCAACCCTGAATTTCGTATTTCTGCTCCAAGACGTCCGGTACATGACGAACTGCGACGTCACTCAAACGTGTTCAAAGTTTCAGTCACACCGGTTATGCAGTGATGACTGGGAGTCGACTGCTTAACTGCGAAATCAATGCTAAGAGTCTAAGAATCTCATTAGCACCCCAAACAATCGAAGTGGACAACTTAGTCCTGAGACTTGATCAGCTGAGGATAAGCGTTGCTGCTCGGAATTGGACGGATGCTAGCTTATGTACTGTAATCGATGCAGAAAATCAGAGGATTGGCCACGGTGCCGCAAGTTCCCAGACTGTGTCCCAGAATGGCAGTCTGGGGATGACGCTGCAAACCGATGACGCTGCAAACCCCAAATCATTCCCGCGCGTTTCAGACGGTGCTGCGCGTTATATATCAGGATCAGTGCGCGATACATAATGTATTCTAAGAATTATACAATTCAAAGAAAATATAATATGCCTCCGCTATCGTCCCGTAGTCCCGCTGCCATTGCATCGCCGTTATCGTCCCGTCGCTCGTCGTCCCACCGCCGTTTGTGTACCAGGCGCTGTTGCGTTGTAGTACAACGGCGGCGCGTCGTCGACTCGTCGAGACGTCGCCCCATCTCGCCACCGTTTGATCGCCCCTGTCATACTGCCGTGTTTGTACCATGGCGGCACAACCCGCACGGGTAGCAGGTACGGGTGCGGGTTGGCATTTGCCTACCCCTACCCGCGTACCCGTGACCGTTTCGGCTGTACGCCGTGCCGTGCGTCGTCGGGTGCCATCGCGTCAGTCACGGTCGATGTGATCATCGTGTTTGCGTTCATGGTCGACGCCGTGTCGTCGTGCCGTTGTCGGTAACGGTAACTGCAGCGTGCAGCAGCAACTGCACAACGCGCACAATTATGTGCGTTGCGTGGTTACTTCTGCATGCTGGGCGAGAGGACGAGGGGACGGGGACGGGGACGAGTTGGCGTGACGGCGTTGTCGTTGTCGTCTTCGTCATGTTGTTCGTCGTCGCGCCGTGACGTTCGTCGGGCGTTCTGCATACTGGGCAAGAGGACGAGGGGACAGGGATGGGGACGAGTCGGCGTGACGGCTTTGTCGTTGTTTGTCGTTGTCGTCTGTCGTCATCGCGTCGACTCGTTGTTGGTGTCGACGTCATGGTGGTCGACGTGACGCGTGTCATCATCATAGAGTCGTCGGTGTTCATGGTCGATGCCGCGTCGACGTGACACGTGTTGTCGTTGTCGAGTCGTTGCGTCGTCCCGTCGTCGGCGAGGGCGCGAGGGCACTGAGCGCAGACCCACGGGTACACCCGTGACAGACGCATGGATCCCAGAATGAGTCACCACTCTCACCATGGGCGTCCCACTACGTCAGCCACCTGCTTGATTCGCGGCGCCCGAGAGCTATATGTATGTACATACCACAACGTGCAAAGACGTAAGACTTTGCCCAGTTTTCCCCCACAACCCGTAAAGGTCCGTGATTCGAAAGATGATCCGGGCTTTTTTTTCCGTGGCAAGTTGGCAACGTCATCAAGTATGATATCTCTCGCAGTGCCCGCTGCCACTGGCCAGACGACTCGGCAAGAAGTTCTTTTGTCTGACGCGGTTACTTGCTTATACTCGCCAAACTCCACCGCCTGTTGAAACCTTCGTGATGACAGTGTTCTTGGGCAAAAAGTTTCGCACTCACAAGTACGTAAGTGGATGTGGAAGGGACTCCGGGTGGCGATGAAGAACAAATTTAATCTGGCTATTCTGCAGGCCTCCGGCACGTTCTTTTCCCCGGGCCAGACGAGTACTATGTTATGGAGCAAGTTCAGCTCTCGGAGCTGAATCTTCACATGAAGTAGGGCATGCTGGATTGCAATGCTGGCACAAACAAAATGATTGGAAAACAATAAAATATGCTCACATCTTTTGCCTGTGCCGACCATATCGACTCAAACGACGTGACATACTGAAACTTGGTCGTCGAATCATTTGATTCATCTCATGATTGACATTGTAAACTATGTGCTGAGGTTGCACCAACAACGCACATAGGCAGGTACCCTCGCCGAGCAACCTCACAGCTATCTTCAGCCGATCGCAAAGTCAATGAGGTAAGATGTCTTGGAGTGGAACATAGGAACATAGATACCACCCTTCTTCATGTACTCTGACCCACGATGGCTTGACGGGCCGACGTATTGATAAGGAGACTCGGAGCTTCGATTTCGAGCTGGGCTTCAGCCGTCCGGATCACCCAAGCATGTGCCCGTATGATGTGCGTGTCTTGTATTTGCTCCTGTCTTGCTTCGCGTCTATGCGTTCTTTTCCCTTGCGTCTTCAATGGCGTGCTGCTGCCCCACTCTGCCACTCCAAGTGCCGTTGAATCGCCAACTTAGAGTGAACTCTTCGCGGTCGAGTTTATGCCACACCTAGTGTTGTATGTGCTCGTCGTTGCTATCTAAACATGTAGTGCGTGAGCGGCGTTGCATGCTAGTATTGTGAAGGCTGGGCTTAATATTCGGCGTAGGTAACTGTGAGTGCTAGTCAAGAATAGCACTGGCCTTTGGGGAGGGGAAGGGACGAAAAGACTCACTAATCTCCATGGGGTGGTATACCAAATAAAGAGGTAAAGTGGCAAGACTCAAAGCAGCTAGCCTCTCTCAGGCCTCACTCCGGGTGCAGTGCTTCTCGCCTTCGAGATGTTAGAAGCAAAGGTGGACCGTGGAAGCGACTATGTAATGAACGCTCAACTTTACTAGCGCTTCTTTGAATGTCTTCCCCCAGTTCAACCCAACATGAAGAGTCGCAGCCTCTCCTCGATGCACCAGACACTAATACACCTGCTTCGTACAACTCCGTTTCCATTCCCTCCAAAGATCCCCCGCCGCTGAACAGTGTCTCTTCCGCCGATTTCATCTGGATCCTGTCTGGTCTCTTGAGCGCTGTTTTCCTTAGTGGCATCGACGGTACGTTTTCGTGGACCTTCATACTCATCCGTCATTTGAATATTTTTCAACAGGTACGGTAGTGGCCACACTCGTATCGCCCATCGGGAGTTACTTCCAAAAAGCGGAGCAGTCTTCGTATCTCGGCACTGCCTACTTACTCTCCGTCTGTTGCTTTGCTCCTTTATACGGTGAGTTCTAACCATAGCTCTCATCATTCTGGCAATAAATTCCTGTCAGGACGACTATCGGACATTTTGGGACGAAAAGGCGCAATGCTCCTTGCCTTGACATTGTTCGGTATGTCTCGCAGTTCTTACTGGGAATATACCTTGCTAACTTACCGCAGGATCTGGCACGATTGCCTGTGGTCTTGCTCCTTCTATGAAAGCACTCATTCTTGCACGAGCGATTGCTGGTATGGGTGGAGGCGGGTGCGTCCGTCAATAACCTTTGAAATCTTGTCATTTGCTCATCATTTATCGCAGAATTGCAACAGGTCTGTTTCTGGTTATTGTTCGCCCCATCCTGAATCCATGTTTTTCAAGTCACCAGTGTTGCCGTCAGTGATCTTGTGCCATTGTGCGTGACTGCTTCCCTCAGGTGTCTATCAGTCGGACTAAAACATTTTCTTCAGAAAACAGAGAGGTCTGTATCAAGGAGTGGTCGCTGTGTAAGTCATTCCATTCGACGGCCGGGGATCGGTCCTCAAAAGTTCCCACCAGCGTGTATGGTCTCGGAGGAGGTGTAGGCGGTCCTATCGGAGGATGGATAAATGATATCTGGGGATGGTACGTCTACGCGCATGCGATACCGTTATTCAACTCTTACTTTTAGACCAGGCGTGCAGCTTTCTTGCTGCAGGTGATGGTGGTGTCCCTGCTGCGAGATGCTAGTGACGCTGATTTGCCTCCTCGGATAGGCACCATTGTTAATCATGTCTTTCGGACTAATATCACTCAAGGTTAACATGAAATTACCAGATGCCGTCGCAAATGAAAGCATATATTCGAAACTTCGTCGCATAGATCTCCTTGGCTCATTCACGGTGGTAGTTTCCGTTGCAAGCATGCTATCTGCGTTCAGTATTAGAACAACTGAAGAACTATCATGGTCGCATCCGCTAATTTGGGGATTGCTCACGTCAAGCTGCATTTTCGGGCTGGCGTTCGTATGGGTAGAAACACGATGGGCGAGGTATCCCGTCATGCCGCTGCGTTTGGTGTTGCAACGCACACCATTGGCCATCACCTTGTCCAATCTCCTGGCGGCAGTCACCTCATTCTCGATGGTGAGTGAGTTGGAAAGTGAATGTGAACAATGGTCACCTCTTTCGCAGTTTTACAACGTGCCATTATACTTTTCTGCAGTCAGGCTGGATTCGTCAACGGACGCGGGTGAGCGGGAGGAGCTTTTGCACACTTGTGATCTGATCTAATACTATCCAATCCAACAGGGCTCCATTTGCTACCACATTCTGTGTGTCCTACCCCCCTCCCCTCCGTAATTCGAGACTTATCTACTTCAGGTTGCATGGCCTATTGGAAGCATCTTTGCTGGTTGGTCAGTCTGGTTACTGCTACGGCGAAGATCGAACTTGATTCCTAATCTACTTAGGTTAATACGTAGAACCGGAAAGTTCTTCAAGATCACTCTGGTGTCAGCTGCACTCCCCGTACTAGCAAGCATACTCGTTGCATCGTGGAATGACAAGACGTCAACCCTTGACCTGTGGCTTGACATCGTACCGCAAGGTGTTTCAACAGGTATTCTTGTAAACAGCACGTTAATAGTGAGTGTCTTGCTATTTACCCTCTTTCCATCTTACACCAGACTCGCACATAGGCCATGATTGCAAGCGTTTCTACGGAAGACATGGCGGTGGCTACTGGAAGTGAGTTTCACGTTCTGATGGGAAGGTAGAAATAGTTCTGATTGTCCATATGATCCAGTCATATACCTATTCCGCAACACAGGCCAAGTTCTCGGAGTTAGTTTGTCGGGCATATTGTTGCAGGGCGTTCTGGTGGATCAGCTAAGGAAGCGGATCACGGGACCTGGATCCTCTGATGTCGGCGATAAACTTCATATGATAAGCTTCGTTTGCATACTGACAATCTTCCCTTTATACAGATCATAAACGAAATACGGTAGGAGGTCCACTGAAGCATCCCCCCTGGTCTATGGACTGACGGGATGTTTTCGTATGTGATCACCAGACACTCAATCAATTTGATTCCCGAGCTTGCTCCTCCTCTTCAGAATGCTGCAGTACAGTCGTATGCGACTGCGCTGCGTGTCGTTTTCACTTCACAAATAGCCACTAGTGTCCTTGCATTGGTGGCCTGTGCATTTATCGAGGAGCGTCCTCTTTCGTGCGTCTCCGTTTTGAATTGCAAGTACCTATAATGACACTGTTTCATAGATGATCGATGATCGATGAACACCTGAGAATAGATGATTTCCGTCAACAATGATAGATTCGAAAACCCGAGTATTCACCCTTTCAACTGATGCGGCTGTGTGCCATTCCTGACACGGAATCTGCTATCGTGTATCGGCTCAGGTAGACGTATACCTTGTTGCGTTTCTCCTAGGCCGTGTCCACCTTCTTCTCCCTTTTGTTATCCTTTCTTCTCGAAGTGAAAGTGTGCAGCGTTTGTCTAAGCGGTTCCAGAGAGTCCTGCCTTGCTGGCATGTCACATTGATGGCATTTGCTACATAGATACCGTCGACTCGATGAATGCACTTTATAAAATTTACAATCGATGCTGCCACGATAGGGTAAAAGAGGTAATGGTGACGCGACAAGCCATTATAAATACTCGCATAGCACTGTTCTTGATCCGTACCAGTCGTAGGTTCAATCTGTCCCGCCGCCATCGGATCTCGATCCCATGATCCGATCAGAGTCCGATTGGCGAAGATTCACATCAAGGGCGCCGGGCTTAGCAAGCATATGTGGTCATTTACATACAGTAAGGTAGCGCTCATGCAGTTTCATTATGGCGCTGCAAACCCCAAATAATTCATTTAGTAATTGTGGGCGCGAATTACCTATACTTAAGTAAGCGTGCGCGATAGAGTGGTTAGGTGTGCGCGATACAGAGACAAGTCATGAAATATATATTCTGTATGCGCTTTTACTTGTATTTACTACTGGTAAGATGTACTCTAGATCTACATAGGGTACTGCAGGTTGGTATTGTTGTACCCGGGCATTACCCGTCAAGTACCACTACCCGCGTGGCGCACGCTCAAACGCGTACCGTTGCATCGACACGTCGTCGTGTCTCGTTGGTGAGGCGGGGATGCGAGCGCGGGGAGGAGGCGTCATGGCGTCGGCGTGTCATCGTGTCGTGATGACACGCCATCGCATCGACGCACTGTCTGTGTTTTGGTGCCACAATGCCGTGGCATGGTGTTACGTCGTCGCTGTCGTTGGCGAGGGCGGGGACGACGCATCGTTGCGTCGGCACCGTTGTGTTGCGTTGAATGAGGCCACTGGCCAGGACAAGGGCTGGGACGACGTGTTGCATTGGAGGAGGCGCCAGGTGCGAGAGGGGATGACGTGCACGTCGTCGTCGCGTTCGCGTCGTTCGGTCGATGTGACCGTGAGGCAAAGGATCGGCCGGCAGTGGCCGCAAGAGACACAGTCACGTGCTGGCATCATTGTAGCCCCGCGACAATTTAGCCTTTTCTTCCCAGGCCCAGCATCCCCCAGCGCGACGACGACGGCGACGAAACGACATCGTCGTCCTTAGCCCCGCCACCATCCTCATCCCCAACTCCCATCCCTGTCCCCGTCCCGGTTCTCCCCCTGTTCTCGCCCCAGCGTGACGACGACAACGTCTCGTCGTCGTCGTCTGAATCGTCCTTACCCCCGCTATACCTCAACCCATTTCTCCGTCCTCTCGCCCCAGCGTGCGGAAGCGACCACAAAACGTGCACGATTGTGCGCGTTGTGCAGTCGCTCCTGCACGCCGCCCCCGTTGCTGTTTGCCCATCCCACCCCCTCGCTCCTAGACGACGACGACGATGACGACCTCACCCCCGCCACCATCCTCGTCCCTGTCCCCGTCCGCGTTCTCCCCTGTCCTCTCACCCCAGCGTCTCGTCGTCATCATCCTTACCCCCGCCACCATCCCCGTCCCCGTCCTGAAACGATGACGAAACGATGAGATGACGACGATATGACGACGATACGACGACGATACGACGACGACATCCTTACCCCGCCGGTTCCCTCGTCAGCATGCAGGAAGTGTAGAGTACATCTTACCATTAGTAAATACAAGTAAAAGAATATGATATATTTTATTACTATGGCCTCTCTATCGCGCACACCTAACCACTATCGCGCACGTCCGGATGTGTATCGCGCAGCCACGTCTAAAACGCGCGGGAATTATTTGGGGTTTGCAGCGTCATCTCGGGGCAGCTGGGGTCTCGATTTCGTTATCGAGTTCGAAGGTGACGAACATGTCATGCTTCGAAGAGGGCGTGCCCCTTGAAGCTTCAAGTACATAATCATTGATTCATGTCATGACGTCATCAAGCGACCCGGATCCCTCGGAAATAAACTGGGATCAAGGGCGAAGATAAGAACTCGTTATCTTCGTTTTTCGGGATTAGTACTATCCATACAGCTGATTGTTGAGTTCGATCGATATATCACAAGTGACTGTGTGAGTCAATGTATCCAAGTGATGTATGTACCTTTTGCGCTGGTTATCGTGCTATTGATAGACCATTAATATCGCTGTATCGACCATCCGTACGACGGTCAGGTTCCCGTACGATGTGAACAATGTCTTGGAATGATTGCCATCGGCGACAGACCTCCGCCATGCCGTGAATCTTACACTTGTGAGCCACTTGTACGCTGTGCTCGCAGCATGAGCACGCTTTCACCGCAGTAATAGCAAGCCACGGGTATATTGGTGACCAGCTGGCAGCTGTCAACTAGCAAGCGTTGCAAATTCAACTCGCGGTGGCTCGCTGCCGAAATCAAATGCGGTATAGAACAGCTGGAGAAACATGGTCCCGATTGTCCAGAAATCTGGTCGGATGCAGCAGTCAGCATGGGGATCTGAGAACGGAAGTGGAAAAGCTGATCAGGAAAGTCTCGCCTTTAACCCTATCAGAAGCCACAATCTCGTTAAAAACAATCGCTCGAGCTAGACTCGACGTCGCCCTGATTGAGGACGTTGTCAGGAATTAAATACAGCTTCCCACCAATGGTAAAAGTCATGGAGGGAAAAGAACTGCATGGGACTACAGGGAGTCAATCGAAAGTACCGATTTCGATCGAAGCTCACAGGTGTGGAAATTATCCTCGAAGGCCTTACCACCACTGGCATACGCCTGGTGCAGGGCCAAAACTCGCGACGGATCCCCAAAAATGAAGACGGCACCAGTATGAATTATGGCGGGTACATCTGTCAGAATTATCTTGTTGTTAACTTTGATGTTGTCTATGTTAAGGTGCCAGAAATTTTGAAAAGGCAAATTGAGTATGCCTCACCACCTGGCATTTACGCTCACCGGATTTGTCACAGGAGTAAAGGCGAGGCTGCCATAAATGTAAAGCGCATCATTCATTCCACCGACGTACAGCTCGCCTCCAGAAGCAGTGAGCTTGAGTGAAAACACTGGTTGAAGCAGCTTTCCTTCACTGAAAGGGAGCTAACAGGATACGCTGCCAAGAGAGACGGGAAAGCCAATCCCAATTTGATCGTCGCCAACAGAAACCTTGTTTGTCTAGTTGAGCGTGAACTTGAAAAATCAATGAATTGGAACTTGAAGTACATATATAATCACGTAGTAAAACATACAGTCGAACGTAGAGGAAAGTTGGTGGTGCCCGTAAACGTAGTTGTTAAGCATACATAAAAGAACAAAACAACGGTTGGACTCGGAAGCGGATATAGGACCGTACAATTGATCAGGAACAGTGTACACCACGACTCGAACCATCAGACTTTACGGATAGTCAGATGAGTTGAAGAAAGGGAATAATGATGAACGTACCTTCAGTAGACGAGGATGCGTCTGAGTCTAGTTCCCATTGCTGAACATAAAGGACGTCTTCTGCACACCTCTCTCTTTGTACGGACTTGATGGCTCCTTGTCGGGGCTTCGTATAAGATTCATTTCGCGACACACTGCATTGAAGACGTGACGGTCGTCTGCCCTGATGTAATGATGGCTTATTGCGAAGGAGACAATTGCGGTTGAACCAGCAATATTCTTATACTTGGTGGGGGGAATAAGCGAATGGTCGATGTCGTAAACGGGAAGAGGATTGATGTTGTGCGTGTCCGCGGAAATAAGATCATTCATACATGTCTTGCAGCGGTCACGGACTGGCCAGTTAGTGATCGTGTAATCAGTACCAAGCATTTCTGTGTGGCACGTGAACGAAAAGTGAAATGATAGTAGTGTAATGACTTACCTGCGCGATCAGCGTCATTGCGTTGGTCATTATTGCCAGATTCACGTTTCTCTTTCTTCTGAAAGTAGAAAACATCGGGTGAATGATAGTCAACCAATCAAGGACTAAAAGACTTACGAGGAAAAGAGGGTGAACCATTTTTATGGTTCCCCCGCGGCCAAACCTTTGATGCGAGCGAAGGATGGTGTCGTCGTTCTCCGTTGTAATGAGATCCTCGAACCCTTTGATATTTTCGAACACTGTATTCATGTCATTAGACATGAATCGGAAGTCGTCATTAGTCGGAATGGTGAGCATGCAGCTAAGTTTGACGTCTTCAAACTTTGACTGGTATTTATTGTTCGGGTTATATGCGCCATCGGGACTCAACCAGCAGGATGAGCGGTCGATATTGAATACACCACGAAGGATGAGTTCATCTTTAGTTTGTTTGGAAATGAGGACGTCGCCTTTAGTCCCGCCGAGGTAGAAATCGGCTGTGGCCGGCAACTCAGGAGTGCCGATGTAGACACCAAGCTCTGGATTCTTGAGACTCTTACGAATCTGACGTGTCGTCATAAGAGCCCGGCGAGGGGGTGTGGATTGCCTAGTAGCAGGCAGAGGGGGCGGGGCGCGGGCGCGAGTACGAGCAGGAGAAGGACGCTGGGACATGGTCAATTGAACAATAGGATAGAATTTGGAATGATGGATATATATAATGTGAGTGAGATAGTATCAGAAACTGAGGTCAATAAATTATGGGGGACTGGACAAGAATAAATAAAATGATTTCGTTAATTTGTTTTTGAATTATGGCCAAAAAATTTGAAAAAAGAAGAAACAGAGGAAGAGCAAAAACAAATAAACCTCACTTTCATTAATGTCCAAACCAACCTGGATGTTACCAACGGATCACGAGGAGAGATCATGGGAATTGTGTTGGACAAACGTGAAAGCAACGAAGTAACTTCACCAAACGGAATCATGGAGTTGCAATTTCTTCCAGTATACGGAGGGTCTAGAAGAAGGGATGTTACCTCTCGTTCCAATGCAGAGAACATCTAGAATCATGCATCAACCTACGAGGGGAAGCTGCCCCATTTGAAAGATGCCCTCGAAACATGGACCCGATTCACAGTCGAGTTTGCTGCTGGGGGCCTCATCGAAACCTCTACACCTGCGGAACGCGAGCTCGCTGCCATGCCAACCACAAATGATCTGAAATTTGAATGAAGGGATGCTTGGATCATTCAGAGGGCACGCACGTGAGAAACCGTATCAACGGGCCAGCCACTGTCAATGTCGACCATTGTTCGGACTATGCCACCAAATGGGACCCAGGACTTCATGGATGCAATATTTGTTGATGAAGACCCATATTCAGCAGGAGGCACAGCACCGTCGAGAAGAACTGATCAATTATGTCAGGTTCGCTAGAAGCCGTGGGGGTACGGACAACGCGTTGGTTACTAGAACAGAGGTGCGGCTAAGTAGTACACGCGAACAGAAGGAGAGAATGAATGAAAAAGGGAACATGACGAGTGACATGCCAGTACTATGTACTACAGATGACAAAGCAATACATAGTAGTATCTACGTTCTCAAAAGTCCGAATCGTTCAACCGAGATCTGCCCTTCTGTCGTTCTGTCGGCAGACGCTACCTCAAAACAATTTTGCCCACAACACTACTTGAAGGAAGGTTCGTCCAAAGGACCTGTCGAGTTCTCGCAACACTTCAAATTTTAGTGATACCATCGGTCCGGTGTTCTGAAGATTTTTGCAGACGCTGAACCGAACCTGGCGTTATCAGTGTAAGCGCCAGTCTCATGATGGAGACTCGACCCGTCGCCAACACGAATACTTATCGCTGCGATCATCAATCTGACACCTTTTTTGTTTTGTTTTCATCTTTGACGTCGAAGCCGCTCCACCGTGCCGCGTCGGTACACCGTAATCGTTCGCGATTTTGAACTGCATCGCGCAAACTAAATTCAGCAAGTAACCAACACTCAGTGTCAGTCACTCCCTCCCCCTTGGATGGGGCATCAAAATATAACCAAAGCTCATGACGTGATGCGGCAGTGAGGCAATACTATGGGTATGTATAACGTGTATAGTATATCCGAATATCTGAATGTGAAGTTTCAGGTAGAAAAAGAGTCTGTGGTCCGTAACAAAAACTGACAGGGTCTGAATCGTATCTCAACCATACATATGTAGAGTGGAGTGGTCTTGCAGCTGAGCACGCATCACCGTCCATCGGAAATCTTCAAGGGTAAATGCGCATGTTATCCAAGACATCAAGGTGAAGTGAAAACGGTACACAAAGTCATGACGTCGGCGAACATTCGAACCCATACAGAACGGAAATGGGAACACCGCGAGGCCGCCGTGCGTTCCAGTGTCAGGAATTAAAAACAGCTTCCCACCAATGGTAAAAGTCACGGAGGGAAAAGAACTGCATGGGACTACAGGAAGTCAATCGAAAGTACCAATTTCGATCGAAGCTCACAGTTGTGGAAATTATCCTCGAAGGCCTTACCACCACTAGCATACGCCTGGTGCAGGGCCAAAACTCGCGACGGATCCCCAAAAATGAAGACGGCACCAGTGTGAATTATGGCGGGTACATCTGTCAGAATTATCTTGTTGTTAACTTTAATGTTGTCTATGTTCAGGTGCCAGAAAATTTGAAAGGGCAATTTGAGTATGCCTCACTACCTGGCATTACGCTCACCGGATTTTTCACAGGAGTAAAGGCGAGGCTGCCATCAATATAAAGCGCATCATTCATTCCACCGACGTACAGCTCGCCTCCAGAAGCGGTGAGCTTGAGTGAAAACACTGATTGAAGCAGCTTTCCTTCGCTGAAGGGGGCTAACAGGATACGCTGCCAAGAGAGACGGGAAGAGCCAACAGAAACCTAATTTGTCTGGTTGAGCGTGAACTTGAAGAATCAATGCATTGGAAGTACATATATAATCACGTAGTAAAACATACAGTTGAACGTAGAGGAAAGCATGTTGGTGATGCCCGTAAACGTAGTTGTTAAGCATACATAAAAGAACAAAACAACGGTTGGACTCGGAAGCGGATATAGGACCGTACAATTGATCAGGAACAGTGTACACCACGACTCGAACCATCAG